>WNWK01054517.1:0-11540 GCA_009830355.1 Cherax destructor
CAACGAAACCAAACAACCAACCGGTATTTTAAAAAGGGGAAATTTCCCAAAAAAACTTTAATTTTTTTCCCTTTAGTAAAAAACTGGAATATCTTTCAACTGAGTGTCTTTCATCTGTCGAAAACCTGCAAAAAAAAATTGGGAAATTCCTTTTTTTTTTTTTTTTTTTTTTTTTTTTTTTTTTTTAATTAACTTTTTTTTATCTCTGGTGAATAAGAAAAATTTAAAAGGGTGCTTGAGCGTAAATGGTATGGGTCATATGCCTTTTTTCCCCCTGGTTCGAATCCCTTTGATTACAGCGGGTTAACACACACACACACACACACACACACACACACACACACAAAAAGGTAAAGCTCTTGAAGCAGGAAAGAGTGGACCTACTAACGATCAGCGAAGAGGCGGGCCGGGAAAGTTAAATAAACCCTGCAACCACAAATAGGTGACTACAAATACGGGAATTAGAACACAGACACCCCGTCACTACCCCCAGAATTTCACCTGTGTCTGGCGGTGGCATGTCTTGCTGTGGCATGTCTGGCGGTGGCACCCCTGGTGCTGGCATGTCTGGCGGTGGCATTTTTCTGGGTGGTGGCGTCTGGTGGTGGCAGGGGTCTGGTGGTGGCATGTCTGGCGGTGGCATGTCTGGCGGTGGCATGTCTGGCGGTGGCAGGGCTGGGGTGGCATGTCTGGCGGTGGCATGTTTTGGTGGTGGCATTCTGGCGGTGGATGTTTCCTTTGGCTTTTGGCGGGGCATGTCTGGCGGGGGTTTTTCTGGCGGTGGATGTCTGGCGGTGGATGTCTGGCGGTGGCATGTCTGGCGGGGGGGATGTCTGGCGGTGGCATGTCTGGCGGTATGTCTGGCGGTGGAGGGCTGGCGGTCTGGGAAAAAAAAAGAGACACAGGGGCCCTAATTAAACATGCTAATTTATGCATAACTTTTTTTTTCTGTTTAGTCAACATCAGCTGAATAAATGATTCTTCAACATGTCGCTAAATATGAAATACTACGCTGAACAAATACTGAACACTGGAGTAGTAAACATTTTAAATAGTGAAAACACTACGTCAGTTAAGTGGGTTTAAAACTTTCATACACGGGGGGTTTTTTTAAAGGGGGTATGTGTCTCCGTTTACCACCAGTCAAGGATCAAATACCAAATATTGGGATTAAATTTTGGTCATATATACAGTAAAAGGGAAAAAGTGTATACTTTTTTCCTTTTAGGGAACTACCAAGGTGTCATCCACTGCACCCAGAGGCTGGTCACACATCCCCCCAAAAAAAAATTTAAAAATGAAACCCCCTTTCTGAACAATACAAATAACTGCACAAAACGAAAAGCATACGACGTTTGGGCCCCCCTTGGACCATTTACTAAGTGACTTTGTAAATGGTCCAAATTTGGGCCAAAAAACGGGGAACCCCCCTCTCATGGGCCATATACATCCACCTGGTAAAATTACCCTGGAAAAGGGATGCGTGTTCATCACCAGCGGGGGCAATCCCAGACTCAACGTTCATCTCCCGTTCATGAACTGTTTCACGCGTTCAGTGTGAATCTTGTGAGCCCTCCAAGTATATTAACTGTTGGGTTTGTGTTGGGTAGATTTGGGGTTTTTTTGGGGAAGCAGCGGGGCAGTAGGGGGGAACCTTCAGCCCGGCACTGCCCCCCCAACTCTCGTCTGAGAGACACTGTTCTCATTACCAGCGCCTTTCTGGGGAAAGGGTGGCTGCGCGTTTTCAGTGGTTCTGAACGTGCTGTAAATTTTTTTGGCCGGTCTTTTTACCCAGAGAGAGAGAGAGAGAGAGGAAAAAAGGGGGGGGGGTACCTATTTATAAATGCTTAATTGTATCTTCGGGGGCAGATTATGCTCGTCTTCAGTACACTGTACTCGGAACTGAAAAAGAGGTTCCTGCCTCAGTTCCTAAAGTACAGAGTACCCTACTGCCTCCCCCTTTCAACTCCCCCCGCTACTCGTCAACAACTCTGGGAGGACAAAACAACTCTGTTTACGAAGAAAATAATTCAACTATCCCCCCTGTCCCCTTTTTCTTTAACTCACAACTATGGGGTCTTTTGTATGTGTGTGTGTGTGTTAAAAAGGACAATTTTTTCCCTGAGACTCAATTGTCCTCTTCTAAACATGCTGAAAACGTCATTAAAGACACGTTCAAAATTCCCTTTTCCCGGGTTCGTCTTTCCTCCTGTGAGTCTCAGGGGGTGGAGAGGCTTGTGCCTCGCCCTGGTAACCCCCCAACCAACGAATTATCACTCTTTTTTACGGGGGAAAAAAAAGGGGCATTCTGCTGGTTTTTTTTTCTCACTTTTCCCTTGTTAATTCCGCCTTGTTGGGAATAAAATCATTATATTGTTGTTGTTGTTGTTGTTGTTATGGACTAAAAAAAATTTTTAAAATTAAAAGAAGGTTTTACAACGGTTCGTTAACCATCTTTCACTTAGTTTTTAAAAAATGGTAAAAAATTTCCCCGTTAATTGTAGTTAATTGTCGTGAACCACCATCTGAGTGAACCACAATCTGGTGAAACCCTCTCAGTGAACCACCGTCTCAGTGAAAACCCCCCTTTCAGTGAACCACCATCTGGTAAAAAAAAGTCCATTTCCCTTTTCATCAAGAGCCCCTCACCAGCATCGGGTTTAAAAAAAAAAAATGCAATAACAAAAAAAATACTATACAATTTCAAATTTAAAAAATGATAAAAAAAGAAAAGTCCAGACACCCCCTTTAAAACACCAATAACCTTCTAAGTGGATACACCAGTGTTGAAGTCTGTTAAAATACTCTGTCTAAAGATTCATGGACACCCTTTTCGGGAATGGTGTGAATAACCGGCGGGGCTCCCTTTTACTGTAAATTTTTTTCCCCCAACCTTTACTAAGTCGTAATTGACCAGGGTTGAAAAAAATTTTAAGCCGATCGAATATGGATTTTGAAGTTATGAAGGGGAAAAAATTGTAGTGTGGAAAAAGTACCGGCTCTGACGTCAAAAAGTGTAGCATATAAGGGTTCACTCCTTTAGTGTAAAAATTCCGGCTCTGACGTAAAACCCTTAAGAAGGGGGTTTACTAAACTCGTGGGGAAAATTAAAAAAAAAAGCAAGTTTTCAATATTTCTCATTTTTTTTACATAAAAATTTTGGGGGAAAAACCATTGTACATATATTTCACTCTCCATCGCGGGGAAAATTTTTAGGGAGCTCATGTAAAGTTAAAGCCCACCACCGAGGATTTTTTGGGGGTTTTCCCAGCAATTCCCGGATGGTGGGGGGAAAAGCTGGGAAATTTTGGGGGCGGGGCACCCGCCCCTTCATTTTTCCTTAAATCTTAAGGGCCCCCCACAAGGGGGAAGAGGTGGGGAAACCGATTGAATAAGGCATTCTCGAGTTATGAGCTAAAGGAAAAGGAAAAAATGGAAAAAAAAAATTATGGCAGCTATTTAAGGGGTTTATCTTCGAGAACGTAGATAAATGGTTCAGATAACTGACAAGTTGATAAAAACACATACCAACACAGGTGTCTAATTTATCGTCCTCGAATACCAAAAAAAAGTCACCATTTCTGGATTATCTCAGGATACGTATTTATTACTGTATAATATAATTGTGAAAGTCTCAGCTTGTGCAATGGACCTGAATTACCTTATTTACTTTCCTTGTTTACGTCCATGTTCCCCTCACTTGTTAACTTATGCAATACTCCCTTGTTTACCTATATTTAAACCCCCCCCCTTTTTACTTTTTTGGAAACTTATTTAATTTTCTTGCTTAAAAAAAAAACTGAGTCGACATTTTTTTTCCCGTCCCTTTTTTTTGCTTTAAAAATCGAAAGGGTTTTTCCCCCCCCCATCTTTTCTGTTTATCCGTTTTCCGTTTAACCAGTTTTCTGGTTATCCCGTTTTTTTTCCCCCCCCTTTTCTGTGCTATAATTTTTGGTCGCGGGGGGGGCGGGGGCGAAAAATTTTGCCAGCCGTGCCTTAACCCGGGGGAATGGTCGCCTCCTCGGCAGTCAAGAACCTTATTGCCTTCCCAAAAATTATCTGTGATTGGAGTCCTGCTATTGGTCCTTGGTTTCCCCGTAAAAACTGCGGGGTCGATACTTCCAAAAACACTCGCACAACCTCTCCCCCCACTGCCTCATTTTTCCCCACTGCTTTCCTTATCGATTTCTTCGGTGATTTTGGGTGACAGTTTGGGGGGGTGGGGGGTAAATCCCGGGAAAAGAAGAGTGTGGGGGGAAAATTTGATATGAGAAGGAGGAAGGAATAAAAAGGGAAGGAGGGGGAGGGGAGAGGAGGGGGAAAAACGAGGAGCAAAAACCCCAAAAATCTAGCCATTTTTAAACACTGATGGCTGATCTGGATAGCTCTAGAGGTGCTGGAAACGAGAGGGGCGGAGTCTGGAACATGATCGTACTGTATAATGATATCAACGAAATAAAGTCAGTTGATAAAAAAATTGGGGGCCCACAGATGGCTCCACCTTCATCCTGTTCCATACTTGTGTGTCTCTAACAAAAAAAAGGCTTTTAAATGAGCTGATGTAGGTAACAGCTCTTAGCTTGTTAATAAATTTAGGAACCCAAAAACCCCTCCCCCAAAACCCTGTGAAAAAAAAATCAAAAGAGAGATTAAGAAAGATTAATCAAAAGCGGAGCATCGAAAAGGGGGGACACTAAATTTGAGATTTAAAGTGCATAAAAGACAAAAAACAGAAGGCTGTTTAGAGGTTCTCTTACACACACCCAGACACCCTTGTTTCCAAAAAAATGTAAAAAACTTATCCTCCTGAACCGCAGCCACAAATTCCAAGGTAAGTGGCTCTCAAGGGGGGCCCACCTGGCATGTCTGGGATCTTTTTTAATTAATAACAAAAATTTTTTTACAACTATAACACCCTCACCGGGGAGGGGGGGGGCCCTGGGGGCAGGGGCTCTATATTTTACCTCATACATCTATACCCAGGGCCCCCAAAAAGTGGGGGGAAAAAAACCCCAGCCAAAACAGTGGGAACTACCTCAGCTACAGTGGGAACTACCTCAGCCACGTGGGAACTACCCCAGCTACAGGGGAACTACCTCAGCTACAGTGGGAACTACCTCAGCACAGTGGGGAAAACTAACCCCCAGCTACCGTGGGGGAAAAAAACCCCAGCTACAGTGGGAACTACCCTCAGCTACAGTGGGAAAACCTAACCCCAGCTACAGTGGGAACTACCCCAGCTACAGTGGGAACTACCCAGCTACAGTGGGAACTACCTCAGCTACAGTCCTATTTCAACTTTTAATTTTTTGGGGGGTCATTCACACGCGGTCCACTTCACACACGGTCCACTTCACACACGGAACATTAAAAATCCACTTCACACAAGGTCCACTTCACACACGGTCCCTTTTTACACGGTCCACTTCACACAAGGTCCCCTTCCCCCCGGTCCATTTCACGCACGGTCCACTTCACACACGGTCCATTTCACGCACGGTTTTTTTACACAAGGTCCACTTCACACACGGTCCATTTCACACACGGTCCCCACACAAAAGGGGGCCCTTCCCCCGGGCCATTTCACGGGTCCACTTCACACACGGTCCATTTCACACACGGTCCACTTCACACAAAAAACCCCTTCACACACGGTCCATTTCACACACGGTCCACTTCACACAAAAAGGGGGCCCCTTTACACACGGTCCATTTCACGCACGGTCCACTTCCCCCCGGCCCCCCTTTACACACGGTCCACTTCACACACGGTCCATTTCACGCACGGTCCCCACACACGGGGGGACTTAAAAAAAAATACAAGGGGGAAAAAATTTTAAAAACAATAAAGGAAGTTAATATTCACGGTTCCTGTATTGTGCTAATTAACACATTCACACACACACACACACACACACACACACACACACACACTGTACGTCAGGCCCATACTAGAATATGTAGCACCGGTCTGGAACCCACACCTGGTCAAGCACGTAAAAGAAACTAGAAAGTGCAAGGTTTGCGACAAAAGTTAGTTCCACAACTCAGGGGTCTGTCCTATGAAAGGTTGAGGGAAATAGGACTAAAAACAGCACTGGAGGAAAGAAGGGTCAGGGGAACATGATAACGACATACAAAATACTGCGAGAATCGACAAGGTGAGCAGTGACAGGATGTTCCAGAGAGGGAACACGAAACAAGGGGACACAACTGGAAGCGAAGACTCAGATGAGTCAAAGGGATGTTAGGAAAGCATTTCTTCAACCACATAGTCAGGAAGTGGAATAGTCTGAGAAAATATAGTGGAGGCAGGAACCATAACATAGTTTTAAGACAAGGTATGATAAAGCTCATGGAGCAGGGAGAGCAGAGACTCAGTAGCGGACAGCGAAGGGCGGGGCCAGAGCTGAGTATGCGACCCCTGCAACCACAATTAGTGAGTACACACACACACACTTTATAATGATGCCATCAGTCACAGGAGCACAAAGATAGTCATTGCAGTGATGTATAACCCACCACAGAGCTGCAGGAGGCCAGGAGAGAGGAATATGACGAGAACAACAGAGCGATGAGTGGACACTTTGGCAGGAGGTGGCAAGAAAGCGCACATGAGCAGAGCGAAGTTACTGGTCATGGGCGATTTCAACTTCCACAGAGGAGATCGACTGGGAGAACCAAGAGCACGTGTGGGGGTCAGAAACTTGGAGAGCAAGATGATGGACGTGGTAATGGAAACCTGATGCACCAACATGTCAGGGACACATTGAGAGAGGGAGAGGACGGGCAGCAAGGCTGGACCTTGTATTCACCCTGAGCAGCTCCAGATATGGACCTCTTTGAAGCCCCTGGGAGCCAGCGACCATATGGTGCTGAGCTTTGAAGTACATTGTAGAGCTACAGGTGGAGAGGGAAAACGGTGCTGAAAAAGACAAACCGGAGCTTTTAAAAGGGGACTACGGGTATGAAATTTCTGCAGGAGGTTCTGTGGGGAAAAGGAAATGGAAGGACAGTCAGTCAATGAAATGATGGAATATGTAGCAACGGCAAGATTGCAGAGGAGGCAGAGGAACGGTTTATACCAAGAAAAATTATAGGAGAAGACCCGAAAGAGCCCCTGGTTTACCCAAAGGTGCAGGGAGCGAAGGCTCAGAGTGTCAGAGAATGGAAAAGGTACAGAAGGCATAGGAGCAAGTAAACAAAAGAGATTAGTCGAAGAGCTAGAAAACGAGTATGCACACAGGTACGGAGGCCCAGAAGCTGGAGTACAGAAAATGACATAGCATCGAAAGTCAAGTCTGACCCAAAACTGATGTACAGTCATCAGAAGGAAGGCAACAGTCAGGACCAGGTGATAAGGCTGAGGAGAGGATGGGGAACTTTCACAAATAATGATCAAGAGGCATGTGAGGAGCTCAACTCGAGGAAGCAATACGTAAAAGAAGCTCTGAGGATGAGGGTCCCAGCAAGTTCTAGAGGTGGTACCTCCTTATATATATATATATATATATATATATATATATATATATATATATATATATATATATATATATATATATATATAAATATATATATATATATATATATATATATATAAAACTATATATATATATATATACTCTTCTATATATATATAAATATATATATATATATATATATATATATATATATATATCTATCTATCTATCTATCTATCTATCTATATATATATATATATATATATATATATATATATATTATATAATATATATTTTATATATATATATATATATATATATATATATATATATATATATATATATATATATATATATATATATATATATATATATATATATATATATATTAAAATTTCAGTATTATTTACTTTTTTAATCCAATGCTTGGACTGTTAGCTTCCTATATATTTATTTCATGTTATTTTTATGTGGAAAATCTCGCAGATGAATTTTCCAGACTGTTCTCCTAGGTTGGGGGTATTAATATTATAATGAAGGGGAGAAAGCGCTAAATGCGTAGGATTATACAGCGCTTGTGGAGGGATGTGTGGAAGGTATTCAGGTTTAATTATTCAGGAAACTGGAGCACAGATCCAATTACTAGATCAGAGCTCCTCACCAGCATCAAGGCCTTCCTTGAGGAGGTTGGGGGTAGGGGGAGAGACATGCAGCCCCCACCTATGCCTAGGGGTGCCACATTTCTTTATATTCTCTTAATTTATTAAGACTTACTAGTCATTAAGCCTACACAAGCTGATGTATTATGCAGTACTACTTATGTATTTAAGCTAAGTTAAAAGGTTTAAATTTTTTTTGGGGGAAATTAAAAAATTTTTTTCAACCCAAAACCCCTAAAAACCCCAATTTTTCCTTTTAAAAAGGCAAAAATACTGCCAGCCCCCTATTTGTGCCCATCGGGTATGTATCCACCTTTCCCCCGTCACATGGTTATATGAGGGGGCGGGCGTCTTCCCAAGACAGGTCTTGTATAAAAGGGTTTTTCCCCCATAGTAGAGACGGTTGTAGGTGAAAAGAGGGATCTCTGGTTTTGGGCCCCCCCCTCCCCCCTCCCATAAGTACCCCGATTTATTGAATGCACATTTGTACATTGGAGTTAATGTATAGGGGGTTTGCAACATACCTTCCCCGGCCTACCCCGTCTATCCTTGGCCCTGTAGAATGGGGTTTTTTAAATGTTATTTCAGGTATTGGGGTTGCAGCAGGTTATTTTTGGGGCTCCCCCTGACTGGACGTGGAAAAAATTTTTTAACCATCCCAAAAAACACAGACCCCCCTTATTCTAAAATTTTTTTATATTTGCGGCAGATATGGGTCAAGAACTAAAAAATTAATAATTTTTTTTAAAATGGATCTATTTCTAAAAAAAACATTATTATTATATGAGTATTTTCTGTAAGTGTGAAATATATTTATTTGATAGTGATTTAGTTTGGAATTTTTAAACCAAAAATTGGATTGCAGTTTGGATTTCGTGCTTTAGCCCCGAGTGAAAGGGGGGTGGGTATTTTACAAGGGGGTGGGCTCGTGGCCTAACCCCCGAGGAATTTTGTCAGTAAGACACCAAGGTAGGATGAGAAAAAAAGGGAGAAAAAAAGTAAATACAATATTTTTCCCCTTTTACAATAAGACAAGTAAAACAATGTATATACACTGTAAAAAAAAAAGTTTCAAGAAAGAACACATTGAGCTGTGGATGCCCCGATTTGGGGCCCCGCCAATGTTGTTCCCCAAATCCCCCAAAATCGCTTCAAATGGCTGGGTTTTTTTGCCCCGGTGGAGTTGAGCCGGCCCAAATTTTCCCCAAAAAACACAAAAAAAGATTGTAGTGATGGACACCAGTATAATACCAGTGATAAAACCCCGAAATAAAATACTAGTAAAATTTGTCAGGTTGCCCAACACTTTTTCCTCCCCTGGTATTGCCTGGCGCCCAAAAGTATGTCAGGCATCGCTACCCCCCCACCTTCCCCCCTACAATAAACAAATCATAAGAACAAAGAAAGAAGGAACACTACGGGCCTCTGGCCCCCCGGGGCAGACCCAAGTCTCCAACAGGCAAATCCCCCGACCCAGCCAGGTCAGGTTCATTCACAAAGGGAAAGGGGCACTGCATCTGCCCTAAGCAAACTAGTCGGACCAACTCACACCCAACCGCACCCACTCTATAATTACTGGACCACCTGGTCAGGTCATTTCCCATAAGGAATTGTCGGTTTATGACCGGGTGTCAAGTCAAACTAAAACCCCCCCATGTATTTATCAAATATTTTTAAAAACTACACAACGCTTAGCATCTATGACGGTACTCGGAATTTTGTTCCACTCATCCACAACTCTTCCCAAACCGTGCTTTCCTATATCCTTCCTGAATCTGAACTTTTAAACAAAACCTTTTACGAGTCCTGTCTTGGCGGGAATTTTCACCCGTTTTACACCCCCTTTTTTTATTCCTCTTTTCCATTTATACACCTCAATCATATCCCCCCCAATTCTACGCCTTTCTAGAGGGAGATTCAGGGCCTTCAGTCTATCCTCATAAGGAAGATTTCATCATGGCATCAACTTTGTCATCCTCCTTTGTACGTTTTTCCCGTGCATTTATATCCATTTTGAATACTAGAACATATAACACTTGGGTATTTTAGAAAACGGGGTTTACCACAAAAGGTAAAGGGGGTTTCATTTCAGGTCAATACAAAAAAGAAAAAGGGAGTAATAAAAAAGGAGGTTTGAAAAAGGAAAACAAAAAAGGGGGGCCCCAAAAAACCTCACGGGAAGGGTTTTCGTTGTGGGTTTTTAGTCCCAAACTCTTGATAAATAAAATAAGGCCAAATAAGTTGCATAACTGTAACGGTGAGATGAAAAAAAGGGAGGAGGAGGCTGTGGTATCAACCACTAGTGGGTAAAAACCTTGTCAAAGGTTTTTAAAAGGTGAAGAAACCCGTATCAAACCCAAAAATTTCTGTTAAAGGATGTAGATAAAGGTTTTGGCCGACAATTGTTAAATTGCCATATGCAACACTTGGGTATCTTTTTGGGAAAAATTTTCCCACAGGGCCATCGTCAAAAAAAGAAAATAGAAAAAGGAGGGGCTGATTTAAACTCCTCCTTTTTTTACTCTTTTTTTTGTATTGGACTGATGGGCCCTGTGGGAAATTCCCCAAAAAGATACCCAAGTGTTGCAGTCCCAAAACAACGTCGGTTCTCTAAAAAATTCACCATCTGTCTGGCCTTCTTGGGGTTTGTCGGGTTCTTCCCTTTTCCAAACCTTTGAAAGGGAAATTAAGTGGTTTTAACCCAACCCCCCCTTTGCTTCATCTCACCCTTTTGTATATAAACTTCTATTGCCATTTTTATTTACTAAAATTTATGAGGGAAAAGCCCCGGGCCCAAGGGAACCAAATTCCATTACTACTTTCTTTTTTTTTTTGATTCATTTGGGGGCTTTTCTCAAATAAAATCAAGTGTTAATGTGTCTTTTTTAAAAATTTCGGTTCTCTAAACCTTTATCTACATCCCGTCTGCCAGCCTTCTTGGGATCTTGATACAAAGGGGTTCTTCAACATTTGTCCCAAACCTTTGGGGTTCTTAAGTGGTTGATCCCTTGACCTGCCTCCCCCTGCTTTCTCACCTGTTCTTTAAAACCCATTTTCCTTTTTGTTTTTTCAAGATTGATGGACTGAACACACGACCCAGGCCGAGGGGCTGTTACCCCAAACTCTCCCATTTTTTTTTTTGGCAAAAACATTTTAAAACCCCTAAAATAAATTTCCTATTGCTTTTAAAAATTTTCGGTTCTCAACCATTCATCTACATTATGTTTCGGGATCAGAACGTGCGCAAAACTAAATAGCCCCCAAACCCAAAAATATATAGAGTTGAAGAACAAAATATTTTCAGGTTCCCAAAACTATTTTCAGGTTCAAATAATATTTTCAATCGTGAGGACGGGCTAGTGTACTTCTGTGGGGGACTTTTTCTGTGCCCGTCCTTAGCTATGAGTTGGGTGATGGCTTC
>WNWK01054518.1:0-11540 GCA_009830355.1 Cherax destructor
GTAGCAAAATCGAGTATTGACAAAAACAGGACAGCAAGGACACGGCAGTCACCGAGATATCCTAGAACAAAGTCAGTTAAGGTGCTGGATGACGGTGATAGTTCAGCGGATGAGGAAGTGATGAGCTTATATGCCTTAGAGGATAGAGTGTTTTCCATGAAGGCAGAAAAATATGGGTTTATCATTAACAATAAAAAGGTGCCTTTTGAGATTGACAGTGGGGCGTCCATCTTGACTTTATCCAAAGACTGGGTAGAGGCAGTAAAGGGACACATTGAGCCATGTTCTAGGAGGGTAAATGCATATGATAATTGGAAAATAAACCTTCTGGGACAGGTGGTTTTGCCGGTAAGATATAATAACTTAGAGGTGTCACAAGTGTTTTATGTAGTGAAATCCAATAATAGTAACTTGTGTGGGAAAGACCTCATGAAAAAGGTAGGGATTTACCTTGCTGGATTGGATGAATCTACCAAAATTAAC
Source organism: Cherax destructor (assembly GCA_009830355.1). Lineage (NCBI taxonomy): Eukaryota > Metazoa > Arthropoda > Malacostraca > Decapoda > Parastacidae > Cherax > Cherax destructor. Next base: position 484 of record WNWK01054518.1, read on the forward strand.
AAACTTTTTTTTTTTTTTTTTTAAGACACAGGTATATGTACATGTTACATACATCGAAGCATTCCTAACATATGAATGCTTATAAATTAAAAAAAGTGAACAGAAATAAACCACACTATACTTAATACTAAATTAATAAATTTTGGCACAACATCAAAGTGCAAACACTATATGCTTCTAATAACATAAACAGACCACCTAAACAACACAAAAATACACAAAAACCCTGAAAGATACATAACTAAACTGCCATATATGAACAGGCAGAAAGACAATGACATAATGGACAAAACCCCACTTAATATGTCACCCTCTCTTGTCATAGCATAGCATAACCCTCCCCCCTGAAATTCATTAATTAAACCAATAAATTATATAATACATAACATCCCCTACCCCCAAAGCAGCGGTACACCTAATTGTACTTTCAAAACTTTACCCTATTCGGTAATATCATTTTTAGCTATATGTATAAACAATTCTGACAACTATTCAAATTTATAAATATGATAGCCCGATATATCACAGCCCAACCATATAACTTATCATATAAAATCTATGAGACATAAACTGTATTACATCTACATTCCATAAACATTCATAATAGTTATAACGTATAAACAACTTGATACATAAGTATCTGACAAAAGCACGAGAACCTAACCACCCACTGCTGCGTCCCTTCTACAATGTAGCAGTTATCCTTGACCGGTACTACCTGGCCTATATGTACATTTACTATGTCACAAAAACTAGAAGACTTAAAGGTATTACACACTCATAAACATTTTCCCAAAACCCGCCAGTAAAGGCAAGACCATGGCCATCATCATTCTTTAATCTATGACCTAATATGCGTGCAACCAAAGCCACTTATAATATATATCTTACTTGACATAACATCAATTTGAGATACATTAACACATATCCTGACACCTGCACCGAAGAAAGCACCTAATACCTTTCCCCTGACATAGACCCCCTCCCCCCATCCTTCATCTTCTCACATTCACAATTACTCTTTTGCTTTCAGAACCTTCCCGACTTAAGCAAAAAATACATTTGCCATAGTCGACGCTCACCCTGACACACAAAAACGTAAACTCATCCCACCTAAATATAAAGCGTTCATTCATCACACACCTGGGAACCCCCACTCCAGGGATAACCAGCCACTTACGCTTGACCTCCACATGGAGGCCATTCACATTCATTGTGACACACCTGAAGCCTGCATAGGGGGCTTTCCTTGACACTTCTGTATCTTCTGCAAACCAATCTTCCCTGTTTCAACATTATCACTCTTATCACAACCCTTTATACCAATTTTCTCACCAATTTTTTTACACCTCATTCCCTCGTCCCCCCCCCTTTCCCCGTCCTGGCTACATCAGCCCACACCTTACACACCCTCTGCCCAGGCGTGATTACATCATCCTCAGCCGATCCACTCGGCCGTTTCCGGGAACTCCTAGGTGTTTCCATGATCTCCATGTTTTCATTACAATGCACCTGCACTGCTACCACCTTCACTGGGATTGGGACCAAACTCCCCTCCACACTGTCACTCATCCCTCCCACCTGATCCTTCTGCTCCCCCGCCAACACTGCATCCACTAACTCTTCACTCTGCAATGACTCTTCACACAATGGCCTGTCCAACATGCTCGTCAGATCTTCGAGCATAGGATCGATCAAACCCAAATCTAGCTCTACCTGCCGGACAGTGTCCTCTCCTTTCTGCTGACCATGATCTTCCGGTTTGTCAGGCAAGGTATAAATACGGTTCTCTGTTTCTTCCACCATCTCACTCCACGTTCCTGTCAAAACCATGCCCATGTCCACGTCCTCTTGAGGCCTTATATCATTGATATCCTTGCTTCCAGAATCATGGCGACGATGTAACTGCTGGTTCCGCCTATTTTCACATTCTAGTGCCATATGCCCCGTTGATTTACATATCCTACAAGTTCGCACTTGACCAGTATAAGTCACATATACTTGAGTTCTAAATCCCTCCATGTTCACATATGAAGGAATTTTCTGTCGTAGAGTCATTTTCAACGTATATGAGCCTTCCGGAAAACCAGCATATAGCCCCTGCAACCACCGACCAACCAATGCTGCATGTATTATTCCGTAATGTTCAAAAGTTTCTCTGATGTCATGCTCCAAAGCCTCAAAAGGAACATTATGAATCTTTATCCAACTGAAGTAGGGAGAAACATCACGTAACTTCACTATTAACCCAGGGTTCACCTCCATGCATTGTTCTTGGAATTTATCCACTAGCCGGTTGTAAACAGAGCTCGCCAACAATTTGACAAAAATTCGTGCTGATCCATTGAGGGAAATGCCGTAAATCTCTCCATGTTGTATCCCGAAAGTATTCCTGATGATTGCAGGTAGTAAGACGTCTGCATTACTCGGGTATATTGCTCCTTTGATGAGTTCTAGACAGACCGTGTTGATTCGGCATTTGGTGCGGTCTGCCATTTTGCTGTGCAAACTGCAGTACCACCAACGGCCACCAGGGACTAGCTCAGAAACAACCTCTCATGACGAGCTGAGCGTCGACATTAACAAACTAGACAGTGATGTAGAAATGTTAGATAATTTTAGGGTAGATTCTAGTAAACCTATATCCAGCATTGTGGCCAAAATTCATGTGAAAAGCGATGCTGTCCATAAGTTTGTGAAAGCAAGGCCAGTACCATTCTTTCACAAAGAAATGATTGAGGAAGAATTAGAAAAAATTAGTGCAGAAAGTCAATTTTGAGCCTATATCACATAGTGAATGGTCTGTACCTATTGTACCAGTATTAAAGGCTGACTCTAAGTCTGAGAATGTGGGGATTTTAAATATGTAAATCAACAAATTCATTGTGAAAGATATCCTTTACCCAGGATTGAGGAATTATTGTCTGTAGTGGGTAAAGATAAAATATTTACAAAATTAGATTTAAATGATGCTTATTTACAGATACCTGTAGATGAGAAGAGCCAACAACTTTTAGTAATTATTACCCACAGGGGACTTTTTAAATATAAGAGATTACTTTTTGGAATTTCCTCATCTGGTATTTTCCAGAAATTTATTTCCCAATTGTTTGTTAAACTGGATGGGGTAGCATCCTATTTAGATGATATAATATGTGGCACCACAGAAGCTGAGCATGATGTTAGACTCAGGCAGGTGTTGAATATTTTACACAAGCACAATGTAGTACTGAATAAGGATAAGTCAGTGTTGAAAACCAAATCTATTGAATATCTGGGGTATGAAATTTCAGGGGAAGGTATTAAACCTTCTAAGAAGGTGGAGGCTCTTGTGAATTTACCTTTACCTACGTCCGTAGGAGTTCAGTCTTTTGTGGGTATGGTGACATATTATTGTAAATTCATTAAGAACGTTTCTTTAATTTTGGCACCACTGTATGAGTTGTTAAAAAAGGGGGCTACATTTGAGTGGTCTTCAGTGGAAGAGGAAGCTGTTCAAAGGATTAAAAAACAATTAGTGTTCAGCTTTGTTGACTAATTTTACAGGAGAGCATCCATTAATAATTGAGGTTGATGCTTCTTATGTGGGTGTTGGATGTGTGTTAATCCAGGTATGATTTCCCATCCAGTGACCATACTGGGCGGTTGTTGGTACTCTGCCTCCTGGTGGCATTGAGTTGCAACTTTATTTTCACCAACATGGCGGCAACTGGTAGAAGGCACATCAACACCACGGTCTGTCTTGAAATAGTGAAGGGAGTGTTACACCTGTCTTCTGTGGTCACAGCCTTACCTAAGATATTGCAGGACATCTACAAGATTGACATAGGAGACTTATATGGTGTGGCCTTGAATAGAATGGCAAGAGTGTTTGTGAAATTGTCGTCAACTCAAGAGTATGAACGGCTAGTCGACAGTTATCTGGATCACGTTTACACAGTTAACTCAGGAATGGAGGTGAGGATGAGGGACTTATCCACTTCATATACATGGATAAAAGTGCGAAACGTTCCGTTTGAGGCGGATCCGGTGGATTTAATGACAGTCCTCAAAGAATACAGTATTGTACATGCTGCAAATGTGGGGAATTGGCATGAGGGCCCCTTCGAAGGTCTTATGGAGGGCTCTTATTCATTAAAGATGACCATCAGGCGACCCATACCCTCTTATGTAGTTCTGACTGAGTTCACGACTCTTTACGTAACATATGCGGGTCAAAGACGCACGTGCAGTATATGTGGGCCTTTTGAACATGTGGCGGCGAATTGCCTGAGGAGAGGGCAGCAGGGATATGAAGAGAGTATGAATCGCAAACTTGAGGTGGAAGAGGGTAATGAAAGGTCCAACATGGAGCAAGAACAATCTACAAGGTCTTGGAGTGAGATAGTTGAGGGTAGTGCACACATATGCCAAACACTACCGGCTATGGCTACGAAGGAGCAGCAAGAAGTAACAGTAGTGGGGGAGGGTGCTGAGGAGGTCAGCCCCAATATGACATTGGATGGAGTCTTAAGCCTCCTGGATGATACACTGCCGGGGTTTAAGTGTGGAGGAAGGGTCAGTCTTAAAGGAAGATAATGAAAATGGTGGTGATATGGAAGCAGGAAATCCAGAGATATCAGAATTAGTGGGTGTGCAGGTGAGTGAGGAAGTGCATGAGTGTGAAATGGATAGTGGTATTGGTTTGGTAGTGTCAGGGGAATCCCGAAAGAGATCAGTCGCCTCATCAGATGGAGAGGATGTCTTAACACCAGCACAAAGGTCATGCAAAAAGCCTTTGGTGGATGTGTCAAACAGGGGAAAGGGAGGGTTGCAACTTAAGGAAGGTGCCAAAGGTGGGAAATGGGTAAGTAGGGGAGGAGGCACCGGGAATACTGATGTGACGCATCCGTCAAAGTCAAGAGGTAAACCTACATCAATGTTTTCCAGTGTATAACTATTAACGTAAATGGTATGAGGGCGGAAGTTAAGAGGAAGTGGGTGAATGTGACACTGAGACGTTTTGATGTGCAAGTGGGATTTTTGCAGGAACATAATTATAGGTATGGAAGAGACTTATGTTTGGCAGGATATGATGTGTATGCTGAGTCTTCAGAGAGATTAAAGGGAGGGGTTGATAAAGGTGTCAAGCCCTTTTCAGTTGATAGCATGGGAGGAGTGTGGGGGGACGTATTGTAAAGGTAGATGGGGAATGGGGTGGGATCAGAGTATGCTTTGTAGGGGTTTATATGCCGGCGGAGTTTTCTAGGACTGTCAAGGATGAATTTGTGAATGAATATCTCGTGTATGCCTTAGGAGGGATGCCAGATGTAGCGATAGTGGGTGGGGATTGGAACTGCATCATTAGGAATAAAGATGTGGAACCTAGGGGAGCAGGATGTGTTGAAAAGCGCGGAGTTAAAGGATGTGGTAGGCGTGGGGGGAGGGTGGAGCACACATACTTTCGAAAGGGATATGCAGCTAGATTGGACAGAATTTATGGGTCAGATCAGGTAGTGATTGGAAGTATACAAACAATAGATGTAGGGTTTTCGGACCATAGAGAGGTAATGGTAGACGTAAATTGGGAAGGGGCGGTTAGATGGTATAGGGGCTGCTGGAAATTGAATGTAAGGTTGTTGAGTGGGGAGGACAAACAGGTAAGTTTTGCACAATGGTGGAAGGGGATGTGGGAGCAAGGTAAGAGACAGGTTGAGTCAGGAGAAAGTTTAATAGTGTGGTGGGAAAAAGTGGCAAAAGAGGGTATAAAAGGATTTTATAGAAGGTTAGGGAGAGAGGAGGCATGCTGGTCGTTTGGGTTGCAAAAGTATGTAGAGGGGTTACTGTACAGATGTTATGAGAGGAATGAACCTAACACAGTGCAGGAAATAAGGGGACTGAAAGATAGGCGGAGAGGAACACAGAATGAACACTTTGATGCTTGAAGATTGAAAGCAGGGATTGATGACGTATTATAGGGAGATAGACCATCGAAGTATGTTTTAAGCAAATGTAAGAAAAGGAGGGAAGGTATGACAGTAAATTGTATAGAAGTGGAGGAGGGATTGGAGAGTTATGTGCAGGGGCAACGATTAAGGACGACTGAGGCGATAGGTGTGTATGTGGACAAATGGTTTGAGAAGTATTGGAGAAGTGATAGGGGATGTATAATGGAGAGAGGCGTGATTATGGAGGGAGTACAGGTAAAGGTGGGAGAGAGGGAACGAGTAAGCATGGAAGGACCTATTAGAGAGAAAAAGGTATGGGAGGCAGTGAATGGATTAAGCAAAGGAAAAGCTTCAGGGATAGATGGGATAGTCAATGACTTTTATAGGATACGTTGGGATGTAATGAGGGAATGTTTGGTACAGCTATTAAATACAGTGGAGGAGGAGGGATGCTTAGGAACTGAACAAAGTACTGGTGTGGTTGTGTTAGTTAAAAAGGGGGGAACAGAGTAACCATAAGTAATTATAGGCCTTTAGCAATGATGAATGCAGACTTACAAGATTTTTGCGAAAGTATTGGGAAATAGGTTAAAACGAGTGCTAGGAGGAGTGATTGCGGAAGGGCAGTGTGGGATACCCGGAAGGAGCATGATTAGAGGTCACAAAAGAATAAGGAAGTATATAGAGGGTAGTGTAGAGGGGGGGGGTATTAGCGTTAGATTGGCAAAGGGCGTATGACAGTGTGGAGAGGGAGGTGCTATATGAAATCATGAGACATCAAGGGTTTGGAGAGGAAGTGGTAGGATGGATTGAAACAGTGTATAAAGGGGCATGTGTACAAGTGCAGGTGAATGGTCGTGTGGGAAGGGTGGTACAAATGGAAAGGGGATTAAGGCAGGGATGTCCTCTGTCGCAAACTTTATTTGCGTGTAAGCAAGATCCATTCTATAGACTGGTCGAGGAGGGAGTAGAGGAGGAGAGTGAGAAGCCAGGGATAGTGGGATACGTTGATGACACTACTGTGCTCATAGGCAATGTAGAGGGATTGGACAATGTGGGATGCATCATTGAGGTTTTTTGTAGAGCAATGGGAATGAGGGTAAATGGGGCCAAATCACGGTTATTGGAGGTAGGTGGGTGGTAGGTTGGGTGGGTAATAGTGGAAAAAATTAAGATATGTGGAGTATATATATGAGTAATGAAGCAGAAGCGTGATGTGAGAATTCAGGTAGGATAGTGAAGTTGGCAATGGATAGATTATTAGGATGGAGGCCAGGGGATCTCACCTTACAGCAGAGAGTGATAGCGATAAATACATTGATATATAGTAAGCTTTGACATGTTGCAGTGATATACCTATTGTTGCAAGAGGACATACACAAGTTAGAGGTTAAAGTGTTTCGTTATATTTGGGCGTTTGGAAGACCGTGGATTAGAAGGGAAATAGTCAGAAATAGAGTAGAGAGGGGGGTTTAGGGCTAATAGCAATAGAACGAAGAATAATATGTATGTATGTTAAAAGATGTGTTATAAGATGGGGAGGGGTAGAGGCAGGACGGGAGGGAAAAGTGGCGGAAGAATTAGGTAGGTGGTGGGGAGGCAAAATGTTGAGGCAGTGTTGGGACTTATTGAGGAATATGTTGGTGATAAAAAATCCTCACAAGTTAACTGCAAGTACCCTGGAGAAGATTGGATGGGGTAGAAGTGTAATAGAAGGTGTAGGGGAATACCCAATGTATGATTGGAATAATACGTATATGGAAGGGATTAAAGGGTTTGATGTTGAGCTCAAGAGATAGGGAACTTATATATAGATTTTTACATAGAGCGGTGCCATCGAAAGCAGCGTTATTTAGAATGGGAATTGTCAAGGACGGGAGTTTGTGAAAGGTGTGAGAATCAGGAAACTGGGTTGCATGCAATATATTTTTGTGAGGATTTAGGGCCGGTAAGGGAATGGATGGGCAGAGTATTAAGGAGAATGGGAGGAGGAGGGAAAGCAGTATTAAGGGCAATAAGTTTGGATATAAATGGAATAAGACAGCAGGTGAGAAGGGGATTAATGCACTTAATGGTAGACTATGTGTGTGTGTCATGGAGGTTAAAAGCAACTGGGGTAAGGGAGCGTATTAGAGCAATTGCAGGAAGTTACCTGGAGTTTACCTGCCTTGAAAGGTGCAGTTAGTGTGCAGCAATATTCCAGCCTAGATAGAACAAGTGATTTGTAAAGTGTCAACATGGGCTTTGCATCCCTGGTTTTGAAGGTTCTCATTATCCAAGTATGATTAGAACAAGAAATAAGAATAGGGTGTATATGGTGGGAGATAGGAAACGTTTTTCTCTAAGGAATACAAAGAGATGAGCTTAGGGGACTTATTGGGAGTAAAATAATTAAATAATTTGGAAAAGGACTTGACACGGGGGTGTATGATGAGGGTAGTTGGGGAGGGGAGGGTTTGTTGGGTAGTGGTACATAAAGGATGTATGGGTGCGATGGAAGGAAATAGGATTACATAGTGGGGAGATAACGAAAGTGGAGAGTGCAAGCAAGGGAGCAGGAGAATAAGGGATGGGGGGGCAAGGGTGGACGGAAGACAAAAATATTTGATGCAAAAGGGATGACGGATACTGTAAAACAGAGGGAAGTGGTAGTGTATGTGTGGGGGTAAAAATTCATTACAGCAGACGGCCGAGACAGACTCATGGGGAAACATGGAGGTTAACTTCGCATGAAGCAGGAAAAGTGAGGCGGAGGTGTTTTGTAGTAAATATGCTATGTCAAGGTAACCATGAGAGAAAGTAGCGTGGAAGGGGAAAGAAGTTGTAAGTGCATTGTAGAGTTTGTATAACTAAGCTGGAAACATGTAATATCGATAAAGGAGATATAAGCTGTCGGTACATGAAAAGCCGCATTACAGTAAAGTGGTATAGTACAGCTACTAACGTAGTTATAGTCAGGGTGGAAGTGGAAGAGTGAATGTAGGTATGGATGCTAAGAGGTGTGTCATTAACTGTATTAATTTACATTTAGGAGCAACGGTTTATCATACATGTAGAGTGCACGGGTACATGGTGAGTGTCATGTAGATACACATAAGTGTAAAGTAATTAAAGAGTTATGTATAATCATACAAGGATATACAAGATATGTCGGAGATGATACATAGCGATACATTGGAGGTATGTTCATTGAAGAAAATTTTAGGTAGTAAGTTGGTGGCATACTGTATTGGTATAGCAGCTGTAAATAGATGAACGTATTAAGGGAGGTGTTGGAAAGATCTGTTGAACTTTTGAATATAATATTGTATTATTAGGTTAGGGCATAGGTTCAATTAATAGTTGTAATATATTAAACATAACACGAAGGTTCAGTGTATTAATAAAAAAGGGTAATATATTTATATCTTGGAAGCATACACAGTTCAGCAAATAATTATAATGACAGATAAATGCCGAGAGGTATAAGTGTTGTAAAGATGGAGATAATGCAAAGTAGGAAAATTTAATGTCACAAGTGTTGCAGTACTCAGTTTCATGGGAAAAAATTGTATGTAACTCATCTGAATATGTAGACCGTAGACCCACTACCATATTACATATGTATAAAAATCAAGGTGCATACACATTATATCTTTCAATATTCTGTATATTCATGTATTTAAAAAAAAATATAAAAAAAAATCCAGGAAGTAAATGGCCAAGAAAAACTTGTGTAGTTTGCTAGTAAGAAACTTTCTCCAGCAGAACAGAATTATTCTCAACTTGATAAAGAAGGTCTAGCTTTGGTGTATGCGGTTAAGAAATTCAGATATTTTTTGCTAGGGAGAAAGTTTGTTGCTCGCACAGATCATAAACCATTGCTAGGGTTGTTTGGAAAAGGAAAACATATTCCAGTAAATGCAAATGCCAGAATTCAGCGTTGGGCTCTGTTATTAGCTCATTATGATTATGAATTGTCATTCAAGGCTGGCAAGGAAAATGTTATTGCAGATGCATTTAGTAGATTACCTATTGAAGATCACAGCTTAGAGTCAGGTACACCTTCAGAATATGTAAGATTAGTCGAGTCCATCGATTTCCAACATTTATCATTTGACAAAATCAAAGAGGAAACTGGGATAGATGCTGTATTATCCCAAGTAGTAAATAATGTTAAATATGGATAGTGTAAAAACAGTGTATTTTTATCTGACTATAATTCAGTCAAATCATATCTGACTGTTCATGATGTATTATTGTATAGGAATAGAGTGGTAGTGCCTGTAATGTAAGGTATTGGAGCATCTACATATAGGTCATAATGGTATCAATGCTATGAAAGCAGAAGCTAGGCAGTGGGTCTGGTGGCCAAAGATGGACCAAGATATTGCAGAAGTGACAAAGAGTTGTCCAATTTGTTTTCAGAATTTTAAGCCAATTTCATCTCCTGTCCTATCTTGGCCAAGCACTGGGAAACCATGGTCTAGAGTGCATATAGACTATGCAGGTCCAGTTGAGGGCAAATATTTTTTGGTAATTGTGGATTCCTTTTCAAAATTCTTAGATGTGCAAGTCACTAGTTCTATGACATCCACAGTGACTACTGAGTTACTGAGGAAATCCTTTTGTAATTTTGGGTTACCAGACATAGTTGTGTCAGATAATGCTGCATACTTTGTATCCCAAGAACTGGAAGCCTTCTTTAGTAAGAATAGTATTGAACATGTTACTCCAGCCCCATACCATCCATCATCAAATGGTCTGGCAGAGAGAGTGGTAAGGACATTGAAGGAAGGGTTACACAGGTTTACAAAAGGATCTCTCAGTACCAGATTATGTAGGTTCTTATATAACCATAGGAAAACTGTTCATTCCTCCACTAATAAGACACCAGCAGAAATGATGTTGCATAGGAATTTCAAAGTCCCTGTATCGGCTGTCAAATGTCATGTTAAAGAGGACAATTCATTGCCTAAGATGCCTGCTGGTGACCTTCAAGGAGTGGTGAAGCATTTTCAAGTTGATGATGCTGTGTATGCAAGGAACTTTGGGAAAGGTGACCCTTGGGTAGAAGGAAAAATTGTGAAGGTATTAGGAATTAGGAATTACAAAGTGTTAATTAGAGGGTTTGGTAACATGATATGGAAA
>WNWK01054519.1:0-11539 GCA_009830355.1 Cherax destructor
GTGCATCATGCTGGGGCTGTTCTGTGTGCATCATGCTGGGGGCTGACTGTAGCTGTTCATATGCTGGGGGCTGACTGTAGCTGTCATCATGCTGGGGGCTGACTGTAGCTGTCATCATGCTGGGCTGACTGTAGTCATCATGCTGGGCTGACTGGCTGCATCATGCTGGGGGCTGCTGAGTGTCATCATGCTGGGGGCTGTCTGTGCTGTCATCATGCTGGGGCTGACGGTAGCTGTCATCATGCTGGGGGCTACTGAGTGTATCATGCTGGGGCTGACTGTAGCTGTCATCATGCTGGGGCTGACTGTAGCTGTCATCATGCTGGGGCTGACTGTGCTGTCATAATGCTGGGGGCTGGCTGTAGCTGTCATCATGCTGGGGGCTGACTGTAGCTGTCATCATGCTGGGGGCTGACTGTAGCTGACATCATGCTGGGGGATGCCTGTCGCTCCCATCATGCTTGGGGCTGACTGTAGCTGTCATCATGCTGGGGGCTGGCTGTAGCTGTCATCATGCTGGGGGCTGACTGTAGCTGTCATCATGCTGGGGCTGCTGAGCTCATCATGCTTGGGGCTGACTGTACTGCATCATGCTTGGGGCTGACTGTAGCTGCATCATGCTGGGGGCTGCTGTAGCTGTCATCATCTGGGGCTGACTGTAGCTGTCATCATGCTGGGGCTGACTTAGCTGTCATCATGCTGGGGCTGCTGTAGCTGTCATCATGCTGGGGTGACTGACTGCTTGGCTGCTGTAGCTGCATCATGCTGGGGCTGACTGTAGCTGTCATCATGCTGGGGCTGACTGTAGCTGCATCATGCTGGGGGCTGACTGAGCTGTCATCATGCTGGGGCTGACTGTAGCTGTCATCATGCTGGGGGCTGACTGTAGCTGCTCATCTCTGGGGCTGACTGTAGCTGTCATCATGCTGGGGGCTGCTGTAGTGTATCATGCTGGGGCTGACTGTAGCTGTCATCATGCTGGGGATGCTGTAGCGTCATCATGCTGGGGCTGACTGTAGCTGTCATCATGCTGGGGGCTGACTGTAGCTGTCATCATGCTGGGGCTGACTGTAGCTGCATCATGCTGGGGCTGACTGTAGCTGTCATCATGCTGGGGCTGACTGAAGCTGTCATCATGCTGGGGGCTGACTGTAGCTGCCATCATGCTGGGGGCTGACTGTAGCTGTCATCATGCTGGGGGCTAACTGTAGCTGTAATCATGCTGGGGGCTGGCTGTAGCTGTCATCATGCTGGGGGCTGACTGTAGCTGTCATCATGCTGGGGCTGACTGTGTCATCATGCTGGGGCTGACTGTAGCTCATCATGCTGGGGCTGACTGTGCTGTCATCGTGCTTGGGCTGACTGTAGCTGTCATCATACTGGGGCTGACTGTAGCTGTCATCATGCTGGGGCTGCTGTAGCTGTCATCATGTGGGGCTGACTGTAGCTGTCATCATGCTGGGGGCTGACTGTAGCTGTCATCACTGGGTTGCTGGCTGCATCATCTGGGGTGACTGTAGCTGTCATCCTATGCTGGGGGCTGACTGTAGCTGTCATCATGCTGGGGGCTGACTGTAGCTGTCATCATGCTGGGGCTGACTGTAGCTGTCATCATGCTGGGGGCTGACTGTAGCTGTCATCATGCTGGGGCTGACTGTAGCTGTCATCATGCTGGGGGCTGACTGTAGCTGTCATCATGCTGGGGGCTGACTGTAGCTGTCATCATGCTGGGGGCTGACTGTAGCTGTCATCATGCTGGGGCTGACTGTAGCTGTCATCATGCTGGGGGCTGACTGTAGCTGTCATCATGCTGGGGCTGCTGTAGCTGTCATCATGCTGGGGGCTGACTGTAGCTGTCATCATGCTGGGGCTGACTGTAGCTGTCATCATGCTGGGGGCTGACTGTAGCTGTCATCATGCTGGGGGCTGACTGTAGCTGTCATCATGCTGGGGGCTGACTGTAGCTGTCATCATGCTGGGGGCTGACTGTAGCTGTCATCATGCTGGGGGCTGACTGTAGATGTCATCATGCTGGGGCTGCTAGTGTATCATGCTGGCGACTGTAGCTGTCATCATGCTGGGGCTGACTGTAGCTGTCATCATGCTGGGGGCTGACTGTAGCTGTCATCATGCTGGGGCTACTGTAGCTGTCATCGTCTGGGGCTGACTTAGTGTCATCATCTGGGGCCTGTACTGTATCATGCTGGGGCTGCTGAGTGCATCATGCTGGGGCTGACATGTCATCATGCTGGGGCTGATAGCTGCATCATGCTGGGGCTGCTGAGCTGCCATCATGCTGGGGGCTGCCTGCAGCTGCCATCATGCTGGGGGCTGCCTGCAGCTGTCATCATGCTGGGGCTGCCTGCAGCTGCCATCATGCTGGGGGCTGCCTGCAGCTGCATCTCTGGGGCTGCTGACTTCATATGCTGGGGCTGACTGAGCTGTCATTCTGGAGGCGCATCATGACCATCATGCGTGGGCTGACTGCAGTGCCATCATGACTGTGACTTCAGCTGCTCATCATCTGGCTCTGACTCTCATCAAGTACCTGTGAGCTTAGCTGCCACTTTCCAAGATAAAGAGGAAATTACATGACGAAACTGTAATGGTATGGATATGAAGATTAGGAAATTGGATTGAGAAGAAGAACGTGAATTATATGTGTGTGAGGGGGGAAGAATACTATCAGTGGGGTGGGTAGTGACAAGTACGATCCTACCTGGTAGTAACGACATCATCACTGCCACTCCTCACTCCAACATCTCCCTCTGATCATCACTGCCACTCCTCACTCCAACATCTCCCTCTGATCATCACTGCCACTCCTCACTCCAACATCTCCCTCTGATCATCACTGCCACTCCTCACTCCAACATCTCCCTCTGATCATCACTGCCACTCCTCACTCCAGCATCTCCCTCTGATCAGTCATAAGTTTACTGTGTAGTGTTTAAACGTAATAAGAAAATACCTGTGTTGAACTGAAGTGTTGACCTGCTTAATTAACACTATGTTAAAACTGGTAAGTTAAGTTGAATCAGTTTTATCTTGATGTTAAGAGAATAAACCGCAGTTTGCAAGTACTACGTAGTACTTGCAATAATATTTATACATTCAGTCACTGCACAAAACCGAAGATCACTGAATCAGTTTCAAATAATAAGTCACAGCTTTGAAACTGTACCAATTGTTCATAAACCACCTTTCTTATTGTACATGTGATTGTTCATAAACCACCTTTCTTATTGTACATGTGATTGTAGTAAACTACCTTTCTTATTGTACATGTGATTGTTCATAAACCACCTTTCTTATTGTACATGTGATTGTTCATAAACCACCTTTCTTATTGTACATGTGATTCTTCATAAACTACCTTTCTTATTGTACATGTGATTGTAGTAAACTACCTTTCTTATTGTACATGTGATTGTAGTAAACTACCTTTCTTATTGTACATGTGATTCTTCATAAACTACCTTTCTTATTGTACATGTGATTGTAGTAAACTGTGTGAGATATCCTACTGAATAATCTATGGTTAAATCTTGTGACCATAAACATCAGGACTTGTCTGCCACACAGGCACTGCCTACCACTGCCTTTCTTCTGGGCTGCCACACAGGCACTGCCTACCACTGCCTTTCTTCTGGGCTGCCACACAGGCACTGCCTACCACTTCCTTTCTTCTGGGATGCCACACAGGCACTGCCTACCACTGCCTTTCTTCTGGGCTGCCACACAGGCACCACCTACCAATGCCTTTCTTCTGGGATGCCACACAGGCACCACATACCACTGCCTTTCTACTGGGCTGCCACACAGGCACCACCTACCACTGCCTTTCTTCTGGGCTGCCACACAGGCACTGCCTACCACTGCCTTTCTTCTGGGCTGCCACACAGGTACCACCTACCACTGCCTTTCTTATGGGATGCCACACAGGCACTGCCTACCACTGCCTTTCTTCTGGGCTGCCACACAGGCACTGCCTTTCTTCTGGGCTGCCACACAGGCACCACCTACCAATGCCTTTCTTCTGGGATGCCAAACAGGCACCACCTACCACTGCCTTTCTTCTGGGATGCCACACAGGCACTGCCTACCACTGCCTTTCTTCTGGGCTGCCACACAGGCACTGCCTTTCTTCTGGGCTGCCACACAGACACCACCTACCACTGCCTTTCTTCTGGGATGCCACACAGGCACTGCCTACCACTGCCTTTCTTCTGGACTGCCACACAGGCACTGCCTACCACTGCCTTTCTTCTGGGCTGGCACACAGGCACCGCCTACCATTGCCTTCCTTCTGGGCTGCCACACAGGCACCGCCTACCACTGCCTTTCTTCTGGGCTGCCACACAGGCACCGCCTACCACTGCCTTTCTTCTGGGCTGCCACACAGGCACCGCCTACCACTGCCTTTCATCTGCGCCTAACCTAAATGGTTGAGGAGTAAGCCAGTGGAAGGCCTCGGTCAGATGACCAAAAACTCCATTTGTGGGTAATCATATGACTAATAACCGCGTCGGGGAAACACTTGTCCTGTTTCCTGACAAATTTTACTATGCCTAACAATCTTTTAGTATATGTAAACTAAATTGTTTTCAGAAAACAGGAAAAAATAAAATTTGCATTTGTATCTGAATACCTGATCTGGTAGGCAACGGTTTCGCTTCTCACGCTGAGTGTCCGTGGTTTAATACCCGGCACGGGTGGAAATATTAGGTGTGTTTCCCTAAACCTGCTGTCCCGTTCACCTAGCAAGTAAGTACTTGGGTGTTAGTCGACTGGTGTGGGTCGCATCCTGGGGGACAAGATTGAGGACCACAATGGAAATAAGACAGACAGTCCTCGATGATGCACTGACTTTCTTGGGTTATCTTGGGTGGCTAACCCTCCCTACCCTAGGTTATCTTGGGTAGCTAACCCTAGGTTATCTTGGGTGGCTAACCCTCCCAACCCTGGGTTATCCTTGGTGGCTAACCCTCCCTTCCCTAGGTTATCCTGGGTGGCTAACCCTCCCTACCCTAGGTTATCCTGGGTGGCTAACCCTCCCTACCCTGGGTTATCCTAGGTGGCTAACCCTCCCTACCCTGGGTTATCCTGGGTGGCTAACCCTCCCTACCCTGGGTTATCCTTAGTGGCTAACCCTCCCTACTCTGGGTTATCCTGGGTGGCTAACCCTCCCTACCCTGGGTTATTCTGGGTGGATAACCCTCCCTAACCTGGGTTATCCTGGGTGGCTAACCCTCCCTACCCTGGGACATACTGGCTGGCTAACCCTCCCTACCCTGGGTGACTAACCCTCCCTAACCAGGGTTATCCTGGGTACCTAACCCTACCTACCCTGGGATATCCTAGGTGGCTAACCCTCCCTACCCTGGGTTATCTTAGGTGGCTAACCCTCCGTACCATGGGTTATCCTGGGTGGCTGACCCTCCCTACCCTAGGTTATCCTGGGTGGCTAATCCTCCCTACCCTGGGTTATCATGGGTAGCTAACCCTCTCTACCCTGGGTTATCCTGGGTGGCTAACCCTCCCTACCCTGGGTTATTCTGGGTGGCTAACCCTCCCTAACCTGGGTTATCCTGGGTGGCTAAACCTCCCAACCCTGGGTTACCCTGGTGGCTAACACTCCCTACCGTGGGTTATCCTGGGTGGCTAACCCTCCCTACCCTGGGTTATCCTGGGTGGCTAACCCTCCTTACCCTGGGTTATCCTGGGTGGCTAACCCTCCCTAACCTGGGTTATCCTGGGTGGCTAACCCTCCCTACCCTGGGACATACTGGCTGGCTAACCCTCCCTACCCTGGGTTATTCTGGGTGACTAACCCTCCCTAACCTGGGTTATCCTGGGTACCTAACCCTACCTACCATGGGTTATCCTGGGTGGCTGACCCTCCCTACCCTAGGTTATCCTGGGTGGCTAACACTCCCTACCCTGTGTTATCTTGGGTGGCTGACCCTCCCTAACCTTGGTTATCCTGGGTAGCTGACCCTCCCTACCCTGGGTTATCCTGGGTGGCTAATCCTCCCTACCCTGGGTTATCATTGGTGGCTAACCCTCCCTACCCTGGGTTATCCTGGGTGGCTAACCCTTCCTAACCTGGATTATCCTGGGTGGCTAACCCTCTCTACCCTAGGTTATCCTGGTTGGCTAACCCTCCCTACCCTTGGTTATCCTGGGTGGATAACCCTCCCTACCGTGGGTTATCCTAGGTGGCTAACCCTCCCTAACCTGGGTTATCCTGGGTGGCTAACCCTCCCTAACCTGGGTTATCCTGGGTAGCTAACCTTCCCTACCCTGGGTTATTCTGGGTGGCTAACCCTCCCTACCCTGGGTTATTCTGGGTAGCTAACCCTCCCTACCCTGGGTTATCCTGGGTGGCTAACCCTCCCTAAACTGGGTTATCCTGGGTGGCTAACCCTCTCTACCCTGGGTTATCCTGGGTGGCTAACCCTCCCTACCCTGGGTTATCCTGGGTAGCTAACCTTCCCTACCCTGGGTTTTTCTGGGTGGCTAACCCTCCCTACCCTGGGTTATTCTTGGTTGCTAACCCTCCATACCCTGGGTTATCCTGGGTGCCTAACTCTCCCTACCCTGGGTTATCCTGGTTGGCTGACCCTCCCTACCCTGGGTTTCCTGGGTGCTAACCTCCTACCCTGGGTTATCCTGGTGGCTAACCTTCCTAACCTTGATTATCCTGGGTGGCTAACCCTCCTACCCTGGGTTATCCAGTGTGGCTAACCCTCCGTACTCCTGAGTTATCCTGGTGGCTAACCCTCCCTACCTTGGTTTTCCTGAGTGGCTAACCCTCCTACCCTGGGTTATCCTGGGTGGCTAACTCTCCCTACCCTGGGTTATCCTAGGTGGCTAACTCTCCCTACCCTGTTTTATCCTAGGTGGCTAACACTCCGTACCCTGGGTTATCCTTGGTGGCTAACCCTCCCTACCCTTGGTTTTCCTGGGTGGCTAACCCTCCCTACCCTGGGTTATCCTGGGTGGCTAACCCTCCCTGACCTGGGTTATGTTGGGTGGCTAACACTCCCTACCCTGGATTATCCTGGGTGGCTAACCCTCCCTACACTGGGTTATCCTGGTTGGCTAACCCTCTCTACCCTGGGTTATCCTGGGTGCCTAACTCTCCCTACTCTGGGTTATCCTGGTTGGCTGACCCTCCCTACCCTGTGTTATCCTGAGTGGCTAACACTCCCTACCCTGGGTTATCTTGGGTGGCTAACCCTCCCTACCCTGGGTTATCCTGGGTGGCTAGCACTCCCTACCCTGGGTAATCCTTGGTGGCTAACCCTTCCTAACCTTGATTATCCTGGGTGGCCAACCCTCTCTACCCTGGGTTATCCTGGGTGGCTAACCCTCCCTACCCTGGGTTAACCATTGTGGCTAACCCTCCCTACTCTGAGTTATCCTGGGTGGCTAACCCTCCCTACCTTGGGTTTTCCTGGGTGGCTAACCCTCCTTACCCTGGGTTATCCTGGGTGGCTAACTCTCCCTACCCTGGGTTATCCTAGGTGGCTAACTCTCCCTACCCTGGGTTATCCTAGGTGGCTAACACTCCGTACCCTGGGTTATCCTTGGTGGCTAACCCTCCCTACCCTTGGTTTTCCTGGGTGGCTAACCCTCCCTACCCTGGGTTATCCTGGGTGGCTAACCCTCCCTGACCTGGGTTATGTTGGGTGGCTAACACTCCCTACCCTGGATTATCCTGGGTGGCTAACCCTCCCTACACTGGGTTATCCTGGTTGGCTAACCCTCTCTACCCTGAGATATCCTGGGTGGGTAACCCTCTCTACCCTGTGTTATCCTGGGTGGCTAACCCTCCCTACCCTGGTTATCCTGGGTGCCTAACTCTCCCTACCCTGGGTTATCCTGGTTGGCTGACCCTCCCTACACTGGGTTATCCTGAGTGGATAACACTCCCTACCCTGGGTTATCTTGGGTTGCTGACCCTCCCTACCCTGGGTTATCCTGGGTGGCTAGCACTCCCTACCCTGGGTTATCCTTGGTTGCTAACCCTTCCTAACCTTGATTATCCTGGGTGGCCAACCCTCTCTACCCTAGGTTATCCTGGGTGGCTAACCCTCCCTACCCTGGGTTAACCAGTGTGGCTAACCCTCCCTACTCTGAGTTATCCTGGGTGAGTACACAGAACACGGTGTTTCTTGCGAGTAACGGTACACGGTGTTTCTTGCGAGTACACAGTACACGGTGTTTCTTGCGAGTACACAGTACACGGTGTTTCTTGTGAGCACACAGTACACGGTGTTTCTTGAGAGTACACAGTACACGGTGTTTCTTGCGAGTACACAGTACACGGTGTTTCTTGCGAGTACACAGTACACGGTGTTTCTTGTGAGCACACGTACACGGTGTTTCTTGAGAGTACACAGTATACAGAGTTTCTTGAGAGTACACAGTACATGGTGTTCCTTGTGAGTACACAGTACACAGTGTTTCTTGTGAGTACACAGTACACGGTGTTTCTTGAGGTAAAAGTACAGTGTTTCTTGAGAGTACACAGTACACGGTGTTTCTTGTGAGTACACAGTACACGGTGTTTCTTGTGAGTACACAGTACATGGTGTTTCTTTTGAGTACACAGTACACGGTGTTTCTTGAGAGTCACAGTACACCGTGTTTCTTGTGTGTACACAGTACACGGTGTTTCTTGAAAGTACACAGTACACCGTGTTTCTTGTGAGTACACAGTACACGGTGTTTCTTGAGAGTACACAGTACACCGTGTTTTTTGTGTACACAGTACACGGTGTTTTGAAGTACACAGTACCGTGTTTCTTGTGAGTACACAGTACACGGTGTTTCTTGTGAGTACACAGTACATGGTGTTTCTTGAGAGTACACAGTACACGGTGTTTCTTGTGAATACACAGTACACGGTGTTTCTTGTGAGTACACAGTACATGGTGTTTCTTGTGAGTACACAGTACACGGTGTTTCTTGAGAGTACACAGTACACTGTGTTTCTTGTGTGTACACAGTACACGGTGTTTCTTGAGAGTACACAGTACACCGTGTTTCTTGAGAGTACACAATACACGGTGTGGAGGAATGTACCCCTACGATAAAGTGTACTGTAAATTCTGCTATACTTAGCTTGTAGATGCATCCACGATTACCCAGCCATCCCAGTAACCGATGATTGATGCCGACGTTCACATTCCCCACAGGGCTGTATGGTAAAAAACATACACGTGATTATAATATATTGCCCCAAAGGAGCATATGCTCATATCGTCAGTCATTAACCCAAGACTGAGATAACACTCATGTGTTTGAACTTAAAAGTCCACGCATAACCGCCGTCAATAGGTAAATTTTGACATACAAGAACTGCGCAGTTCCCTGCCTGGCAAGAACACAAAACCATACCTTGCTCGTGTAACGTGAGCGATGGTGTTGACTCCACCATATACGGCGGAAAAGCTGTCTTGATTTGTAGAATGCCGCTGATGAGTCACCGTCTTGTTTTCGATGGAGTTCTCTTGCGATTGTCTCTACGTTTGTCTTTTAGCAGTAATAAGAAGCTGTGCACACTGCTGAATATACTGCGATTTTATTCACTAAACGCGCTGGAACAGAGTTCTTATCCGATTTCCCGACATTAGTGGAGATTAAATTAGCGCACTGACGTCCACGACTAATGTCTTTGTTAGGTTAAAACCCTTCATCGCAGCTCCCGTCCTTTCCGTGGCCGAGTTCAATCTAACCCCTCGTGCAGCCTTGTGCTTCAGCGGGGCTTGGCATCACTGACATCAGCACAATTTCAACAATTGCTACATGCTGCTACAAGTAGCAATTAAAATGCTTGTGTTCTCTAATTACTTCGATCACTGGAGCACATGATTGTAATGTTCAAGTGTAAAAACTAATACAGCAGTTTACTATAATTTTCCTGTTATGGCAAAGAGTTACATTTATCTCAAATGTCTATTGACTCACATATACTCGTTGTTACTTGGTCAGACAACACGTGACACACTGTGGTCAGTTCATCTGGTATTAGTTAATTTGTTTTCGCAGCCAGACACGCCTCGTCTGGCTCTTTCTAAGAGCGGAAAGGGTAGGGCCCTTAAAGGGTAGAAAAGGCGGAAACCCCCCTCTTTTGGAGAATTTTCTCCACACACGGTGTTTCTTGTGAGTACACAGTACACGGCATTTCTTGTGAGTACACAGTACACAGTGATTATTGTGAGTACACAGTACATGGTGTTTCTTGAGAGTACACAGTACATGGTGTTTCTTGTGAGTACACAGTACACGGTGTTTCTTGAGAGTACACAGTACACGGTGTTTCTTGTGAGTACATAGTACACGGTGTTTCTTGAGAGTACACAGTACATGGTGTTTCTTGTGAGTACACAGTATATGGTGTTTCTTTAGAGTACACAGTACACGGTGTTTCTTGAGAGTACACAGTACATGGTGTTTCTTGTGAGTACACAGTACATGGTGTTTCTTGAGAGTACACAGTACACGGTGTTTTTGAGAGTACACAGTACACGGTGTTTCTTGTGAGTACACAGTACACGGTGTTTCTTGTGAGTACACACTACACGGTGTTTCTTGTGAGTACACAGTACACGGTGTTTCTTGAGAGTACACAGTGTTTCTTGTGAGTACACAGTACACAGTTGGTTTAATATCTTTATTATAAACCACCATACCCGTGGTGTGGGCGGTAGTCAAAAGATTAGATGCACATAATGGGTCCATGGATTATACCTCAATATTACATACATATTGGGTACAGGAACTGTACCTCAACATTACACACAAATTGGGTCCAGGGACTATACCTAAACATTACACATATATTGGGTCCAGGAACTGTACCTCAACATTACACACATATTGGGTCCAGGGACTGTACCTCAACATTACACACATATTGGGTCCAGAGACTATGCCTCAACATTATACATATTTTGGGTCCAGGGACTGTACCTCAACATTAAACATACCTGGAGTTTGCCTGAGAGAGTTCCAGGGGTCAACGCCCCGCGGCCTGGTCTGTGACCAGGCCTCACGGTGGATCAGGGCCTGATCAACCAGGCTGTTACTGCTGGCCGCACGCAGTCCATCATACAAAACACAGGTTGGCTTGTAAGGTATCGACTTTAGGTGCTTGCTTGAAGACAGCCAGGGGTCTATTGGGAAAACCTTATGTATGCTGGGAGGCAGTTAAACAGTCTTGGGCCTGACACTTATTGTTTTGTCTCTTAACGTGCTAGTGGCACCCCTGCTTTTCATTGGGGATGTTCATCGTCTGCCGAGTCTTTGCTTTCGTAAGGAGTAACTCTCGTGTGCAAGTTTGGTACTAATCCCCCGAGAATTTTCCATTTTATATAATAATGTATCTCTCCGTCAGCGTTCCAGGGAGTACAGGTTAAAAAATTTAAGCGTTCCCAGTAATTGAGGTGTTTTATCGCAGTTATGCGTGCCGTGAAGGTTCTCTGGGCATTTTCTAGGTCAGCATTTTTACCTGCCTTGAAAGGTG
>WNWK01054520.1:0-11539 GCA_009830355.1 Cherax destructor
CTCTCATCCTTTCTTTGTATTGACGACAAAGTCTCGTTACAACAGGTCCAAGTAGTGGGACCTCAAAGCCTAGATACCTGTATCTGTTTACATATTCTAAAGAGACCCATCATGCAACTGGATCTGGCGAACTGTGCCTCTCTGTCGGGAGGACGCCTTTGAGTATCTTTGTTTTATCAGTAGAGATTATCAACCCCAGGTCCTGACACGAGGCTAGTACATGGTTAAGGATGTTTTGGGTGTTGGAGAATCGGTGGTGGAACATTATATATCAGCAAAACTGATCATATAATGATGGGGCTGGTAGCATAGCATTAAGTAAGGCATTAATTAGAATATTGAATAGAGTGGGACTGAGCACCTCCCTGTGGGGTTCCTAATTCAAAGTCTTTAGTTATACTTCTATGCCCCTGGAACAACCAGAAGACTTTCTGTTGGACAGGTAGCCTTTAATCCAGCGGAAGCCATCCTCCAACATCCATTCTGGCAAGTTCACTAATGATTACATGTCTGTTGGCAACATCAAAAGCAGATTTAAGATCAAGGAAGATAGTGTATGAGCTGTCAGTGTGAAGAGTGAGAAGGTGGCTATGCATTTGGTGCACACTCCTTCCATGCATGAAACCATGAAACCCGGGGGACAAAAAATGTTTGATTCTGTACATGAGACGATTAAGAATCATCCTCTCAAATGTTTCATAAGCAGCTAGTAAGAGATATTTTGCGAAATGAATTTTGTTGATTGGGCTTAGGAATGGAATGATGAGGCTGTTGGTCCAAGATTTAGGGGCTCCCCAGTTACATAGCTCATGTTGTATAATTCAGTAAAGGATTGCCTTGTACTCGACACAGCAATCTTAGTATATTGTAGGTAATCCATCCTACCAGGTGACGTGGAGTTGCTTAGTTAGTGCTGCATCAAGTTCAAAGTCAGTGAAAGAATGTTACAGTCATCTTCCTTGCTGAGCATAAAACAAACAAGTCTCTCCCTAGCATCATATTTGTCATTTAATTTCGCCTGTGGTACTGGGAAGATTTTCATAGCTTGATGTAACAGCCCAAGCACTGACTAGCTCATTCGCCCCTATGTAAGGGATGAGGGTGTCAATCTGACCGTTCTGTACCCTTAATTCTATTATGTCCCTCCATGCTCGGCTAATGGGGTTGAGCATTGAGACCATTGACAAATTTTTCCAGTCAGTTTGCCGCAGCTCTGTCATACGCTCTCTGGCAGCAGCAGGGCAGTTTGAAAGAGTTCCGCATTCCAGGGTACGATGTTTTCTATAGGCTAGGCCATTCTGCGAGCAGTACGTTTCAGTGTTCGAAGTTTAAGATCATTGTAATAAGTATGGTTATTATCTAGTTCTGACTTGTAACTTGTTGGAGACAGTTTGTTCTGACTTGTAACTTGTTGAGACAGTCTGACTTGTAACTTGTTGAGACAGTTTGTTCTGACTTGTAACTTGTTGAGACAGTTCTGACTTGTTACTTGTTGAGACAGTTTGTTCTGACTTGTAACTTGTTGAGACAGTTCTGACTTGTAACTTGTTGAGACAGTTTGTTCTGACTTGTAACTTGTTGAGACAGTTCTGACTTGTTACTTGTTGAGACAGTTCTGACTTGTAACTTGTTGAGACAGTTTGTTCTGACTTGTAACTTGTTGAGACAGTTCTGACTTGTAACTTGTTGAGACAGTTTGTTCTGACTTGTAACTTGTTGAGACAGTTCTGACTTGTTACTTGTTGAGACAGTTCTGACTTGTAACTTGTTGAGACAGTTTGTTCTGACTTGTAACTTGTTGAGACAGTTCTGACTTGTAACTTGGAGACAGTTTGTTCTGACTTGTAACTTGTTGAGCATTCTGACTTGTTACTTGTTGAGACAGTTCTGACTTGTAACTTGTTGAGACAGTTTGTTCTGACTTGTAACTTGTTGAGACGTTCTGACTTGTTACTTGTTGAGAAGTTCTGACTTGTAACTTGTTGAGACAGTTTGTTCTGACTTGTAACTTTTGAGACAGTTCTGACTTGTAACTTATTGAGACAGTTTGTTCTGACTTGTAACCTTGTTGAGACAGTTTGTTCTGACTTGTAGCTTGTTGAGACAGTTTGTTCTCACTTGTACTTGTTGAGACAGTTTGTTCTCACTTGAACTTGTTGAGACAGTTTGTTCTCACTTGTAACTTGTTGAGGCAGTTTGTTCTGACTTGTAACTTGTTGAGACAGTTTTTCTACTTGAACTTGTTGAGACAGTTTGTTCTCACTTGTAACTTGTTGAGACAGTTTGTTCTCACTTGTAACTTGTTGAGACAGTTTGTTCTCACTTGTAACTTGTTGAGGCAGTTTGTTCTGACTTGTAACTTGTTGAGGCAGTTTGTTCTCACTTGTAACTTGCTGAGACAGTTTGTTCTCACTTGTAACTTGTTGAGACAGTTTTTCTGACTTGTAACTTGTTGAGACAGTTCTGACTTGTTACTTGTTGAGACAGTTCTGACTTGTAACTTGTTGAGACAGTTTGTTCTGACTTGTAACTTGTTGAGACAGTTCTGACTTGTAACTTATTGAGACAGTTTGTTCTGACTTGTAACTTGTTGAGACAGTTTGTTCTGACTTGTAGCTTGTAGAGGCAGTTTGTTCTCACTTGTAACTTGCTGAGACAGTTTGTTCTTACTTGTAACTTGTTGAGACAGTTTTTCTGACTTGTAACTTGTTGAGACAGTTCTGACTTGTAACTTGTTGAGGCAGTTTGTTCTGACTTGTAACTTGTTGAGACAGTTCTGACTTGTAACTTGTTGAGACAGTTTGTTCTGACTTGTAACTTGTTGAGACAGTTCTGACTTGTAACTTATTGAGACAGTTTGTTCTGACTTGTAACTTGTTGAGACAGTTTGTTCTGACTTGTAGCTTGTTGAGACAGTTTGTTCTCACTTGTAACTTGTTGAGACAGTTTGTTCTCACTTGTAACTTGTTGAGACAGTTTGTTCTCACTTGTAACTTGTTGAGGCAGTTTGTTCTGACTTGTAACTTGTTGAGACAGTTTTTTCTGACTTGTAACTTGTTGAGACAGTTTGTTCTCACTTGTAACTTGTTGAGACAGTTTGTTCTCACTTGTAACTTGTTGAGACAGTTTGTTCTCACTTGTAACTTGTTGAGGCAGTTTGTTCTGACTTGTAACTTGTTGAGGCAGTTTGTTCTCACTTGTAACTTGCTGAGACAGTTTGTTCTCACTTGTAACTTGTTGAGACAGTTTTTCTGACTTGTAACTTGTTGAGACAGTTCTGACTTGTAACTTGTTGAGGCAGTTTGTTCTGACTTGTAACTTGTTGAGACAGTTTGTTCTCACTTGTAACTACAACTATTTCAGTAAACATAAATACAAGACTATTATAAACCATAAGAGTAATTTATTAAGGTAAAGAAAATCAGTTATTTCTAACTGGGATTGTTGTTCTTGTTCTCAGCCATACTGAGACATGAATGTGAACACGTAAAAAAAACAGTGTTAACTAAGGACAATACATCATTTCTAATATTATGCTCTGTCGTAATGACCCTGATAATTACTGTCGTAATGACCCTGATAATTACTGTCGTAATGACCCTGATAATTACTGTCGTAATGACCCTGATCATTACTGTCGTAATGACCCTGATCATTACTGTCGTAATGACCCTGATAATTACTGTCGTAATGACCCTGATCATTACTGTCGTAATGACCCTGATCATTACTGTCAATGACCCTGATAATTACTGTCGTAATGACCCTGATAATTACTGTCGTAATGACCCTGATAATTACTGTCGTAATGACCTGATAATTACTCAAAATGAAACTCGTTTGCTAAAATAAATTTCCATTTTTTTATTAACATCGCCACCCACCAAGGCAGGGTGGCCCAACAAAGAAAAACTTTCATCATCATTCCTCCATCACTGTCTTGCCAGAGGCGTGCACACTACAGCTACAAAACTGCAACATTGACACCTCTCCTTCAGGTGCCGCACTGTACTTCCAATCTCCAGGAATCAAGTCCGGCCTGGCGGTTTCCTGAAACCCTTCATAATGTTTGCTTACCTCCAATAGCACGTCAAGTCCTAAAAACCATTTGTCTCCATTCCCTCCTATCTAACACCATCATGCACGCTTGCTTGAAGTCCAAGCCCCTCACACAAAAAAACTCCTTTACCCTCTTTCTCCAACCTTTCCTAGGCCGACCCTTACCCCGTCTTCCCTCCACTACAGATTTGTACCCTCTAGAAGTCATTTTATTTTGTTCCTTCTTCTCTATATGTCCAAACCACCGCAACAACCCCTCCTCAGCCCTCTGTAATCCCACACCTCCTCCTAATCTCCAAACTACAGATTCTCTGCATTATATTCACACCACACATTGACCTCAGACATGACATCTCCACTGCCTCCAGCCTTCTCCTTGTTGCAACATTCACAACCCATGTCTCACACCCATACAAGAGTGTTGGTATAACTATACTCTCATACATTCCCCTCTTTGCTTTCATGGATAAAGTTCTCTGTCTCCACAAGCTCCTCAGTGCACCACTCACCTTTTTCCTCTCTCGTTAATTCTATGATTCACCTCATCCTTCATATACCCTTCTGCTGACACATCCACTCCCAAATATCTGAACACATTCACCTCCTCCATACTCTCCCCTCAATCTGATATCAATCTTCCGATATTTAATTTTGTTGTTATCCTCATCACCTTACTCTTTCCTATATTCACTTTTAATTTCCTTCTTGGTGAGGGCTAACCCCAGGTAGTCATGTCTCAGCCGGGAGTGATGGACCTGCCTCGCTAGTGTTTCTTTTTCTTATGTT
Organism: Cherax destructor; assembly: GCA_009830355.1. Lineage (NCBI taxonomy): Eukaryota > Metazoa > Arthropoda > Malacostraca > Decapoda > Parastacidae > Cherax > Cherax destructor. Next base: position 4,846 of record WNWK01054520.1, read on the forward strand.
CTTGTACCCTACCAAACTCATCCACCAACCTCTGCAACTTCTCTTCAAATCCCCAAAAGCACAGTGTCATCAGCAAAGAGCAACTGTGACAACTCCCACTTTGTGTTAGATTCTTTATCTTTTAACCCCACATGTGGAAACTTTTAGTCACTAAAAAGTTCCACAGGGTAAGTGAGCCGTAAAGCCTTACATCCGTGATTCGGCCTCGGGTTTATAAACCCACACTCCCAACCAAAACAACTACACACTCCAGCTTTTGAAGGTGACTATTGTGTATATTTTAATTGATAGATTTATCCACCTAGGAACACCTAGGCAAGTTTGCAGATAGAAACTAATAGTAAGATTATTAAAGGCAACGTTAGGTATTAATAGTGTAGCTCTGCACCCTAATATAGGTAGTTATAGGCCTGAATAGGCAAGCATTAGGTTATGTTAGCTAGAGACAACTGGCAGCCCACACGAATCTAGGCCGTGTGGTAGTCAGGATATGACCTACGCCTTCCCAGACCAGACTCCACTCGAGCAAGACGTGCTGAGATAGACAGCACCCCCACGAGACCCAACATCTGTCCTGGGGCCCTGGAGGAGATCTGAAGTACCGTGGAAATCTGCCTCCATCCAGACCCATTTACAGTAAGACTAGGCTTTCTTTCTCTCAGTATCTGGCCAGTTTTCTGGGGAAACGTTAGTGAAGTTATCTGTGGGTCTTAAGCAGACGAAACCTTTGTGTTGGATGTACCAGCGTCGTCTCTTAAGTTCAGTCTGGAAGCTAGTGTTACTGCATATATTACTCAAGGGACATCCTAGTAACAGGGAACTCTGAGGTGGGCAGGACACTAATTACCCCATCTTTTGCAGACAAAGTTTCTCCACTGCACATGGTGTTAGGAGGGGTTATATATAAGGAAGACCAGGACACTCCCACCCTTTCTTCAAGTAAGTAATCTCCTTCCAGTATTGTGTAGCAGCGTGGGATTCCCTTACTGCAATTAGATAGAAATTTGTACCATAGCCACTTGTAAGTCTGAGAGAAGTGTCTCAGAGTGTCGGTGTCAACAGTGCTTGCCCAGAGTGCAACTTACAAGAGGCCAATCCAAACAAGTTTCTATATTGGTCCTTCTTAACTGAGATTGGAATAGCTAGTTTAGCAGACACATTAATCTTATAGCTAGGCCACAGTTAATGTACCAGTCATTTTCGAAGCTAGGTTAGTTATCACACCTAGGCCCAAAGACTTACTCAGGCTAGGTTAAGCTAACTAATGGAAGTTATTATTACAGTAATCTACAGGTAGGCCAAGTGGCTAGTCAAGCTGTGAGTTTAGTTATTACAGTGATTACAAGTAAGCCAGGTTAGGTAACTTGCATATTTAATTACTTAGTGAATTAGGCAGCCACAGTTAGGGTAGGCCTCTGCAATAATTATAACAGTTATAAGCTAGGTCAGTTTAACCTGCTATTATTTACTTGCAAGCTAGATTCGGCTAGTTGCACACTAATTTCAACAGATAAAGTTAGGCTAGGTGTTACCTTCCCAGCTAACTAAATAATTGTCTAGGCTTAGTTAAGCCAAAGTTAATTACACAATATTACTTATTTACTGCTTATAATTCAATTACTGAATTTATTTGTGCTGACCAATTGAATTGAATTCACAAAGACTACATATTTTTACTGTGTGAACTTTATCGTATTTGACTCATTTAATTTGTGATTTGCTAAGCTCAGTCCTGTAATTATTTACTATTGGGTACAGGGAGTAGCTAGGTTGAACTTTCATAACAACAATATACATTTTAGTTGGGTTTGAGGGTTTCCAGTGTACATTCTTTCTGAGTTAAGTCAATATCTGTAAGTAAAGTCATCAGGCTTGTTGAGGGGTTTTGTTTCTCACTTATTCTCCCTGATACCGTGTTGTACTGTGGGGTGGGCTAATTGACGTACAAATTAGTGACACTCTCTTAATTAAACCACAACAATGATGAGGGAAAATCTGGAGTACCTCCATCTCTAAGTCAGCTAAAGCGGCATGAGTGCACACGGAGACGCGTAGTCAATGTAAGGAGGTCAAGATAACAGACAAGATGCAGATATAGATCATGAAGATCTGGAGAAGTGTTTAAAGTTTTTTAGAGGAAGGCTAAGACTTTGAGATAACACAAAGAGTGTGGGCAGGAGCCCTTGCCCAGATGAACAGGGGAAATTGAAAAATTCAGGAGGACCGCGAGCATGAGGTCAATGTAAAGCGGGATGAAACTCTGCAAAAGGCTAATGAAAACACTGAAGGCTGATGCAAAGGGCAACAAATAAAAAATACAAGCACAGGCCACCAAGTCCCCAGAGTGTACAGATTGCCTACATTGAATTTACCAATGTTTGTGGAACTTTGACAGAGTACTTTTTTCTGGGATCAGTTTAAATCCAGATAGATGACGGGGATGAGTCAGATGCACAAATTACAGTACTTACGTTCACGCTCAAGGGTAAAGCCCGGACTTGGCCCGGCATTCCAAACACTGATATTAATTATCAAATGCCAGGATCATCAAGGATGCGTTTAACCGAGGACATAAACGCAATTTTTTTATCAATTGACTATCTAAAGGTTTGCCGTCATGACCTTCAGAGCGAGAAGCGCATCAAGTCATGAGTTTGACCAATAGCCTCAAAGATTTGATTGGGGTGGATCGGAATGGATGGGCGGTTGATTCAGGGAAGTTAGCTAACACTAGTGCATGAGTTAACGTAATATACCGAACGGCTGGTTTACAATACAACAAATTATGGAAGGGTTGGGAGACCATTTCTCGCTTGAGTGTAGGAGAAAGATTGCCCGACAAGGTGAAATCGTTTGACCACGCCGGACACTCGAAAATAGCATTAAAGTCCCCCCGGCCACCTATTTGCCCAAGACAGGCCCTCGCCCAAAGGGGAAACCACTAAACATTGTAACAAACAAGGCACAAAAACTGATGGAACAAACAACCCGCACAAAAAGAGGGGGTTAGACGACGTTTCGGTCCGACTTGTAAATGGTCCAAGTCGGACCGAAAGCGTCGTGCTCCTCATATGTCTTAGTTTTAATTATTTTGTTCTGCGAAGGTGGACACTGCACAGTTGCTCTCGGTATAAAAACCCGGAAAAGGGCAGAGCTAAAGAGTTGCAGCGATGCCCAAGTGTTGTGGAAGACAGAGGCAGAAGATTGCCAGTCACATCTTTCAGAGTGCATAATTGCCGGAAAGGTGCACCTACTGCTATGTCACAACAATTTGGGACCCCGGCAGTAGGGACGTTTCTCCAGTGAAATAGGCGGCGGCCCCAAGTGGTAGCCACGTGATTATATGGGTAAAGTCTCTAATCTGAGTGAGAAGCACAGAGCGCGCCCACCACAGTCATGGCAGGGGTTGTGAACGGAAACAGAACCGAAACAACCCGATTATTCTTTTTACCGGGGCACAAGTGTCCATGTAAAAAGAAGTTGGTGGCTAGGTTAAAGTTGAAGGCCACCACAAATTTAATCGATATTGGGAGGTGCTATAAATCAGGGCCCACCCAAGTCTTATGATGTTGGACATGTAAACTGGGGAATCACAGAAATATTACAGCTCTGGTATAAATCTACCTGCCATGACCAGAGGTCTTGCGCAGCAACCAAGCGATTGAAACTTTGGAAGCTGGCAGACCAGGACATTACCACTGACACAGTCAAAATAGGTATCCTGGTGGGGCCAACTATCTTGATGACTTCCGTCCAAAAACGGATGTTGGAAGGTTGGCTTTCGATCCCGTGGATATATCATCCCGGGGGCAGAATTCCTAATGAATTCCCCGCAACGCCAGAGAGGGGGGAAACTGACACCCGAAGCTGGGGGAGTAGTGATAATGAATGTTAGTGTACACGACGAACCCAGGTGCCAAACCAAATAAGTGACGAACCTTAGCCACCTTGGGAGACCCTTTCGGGTACCTAAAGGGAGATAGATTGTCTTAAAACCCAGTGAACCTCGTATCAGTGGGAAGAATTGCTACTGGGGATATAGGCCACTGGGTGGGAAATTAAAACTGCTCAGACAAGGCGACATTTAAAGACATTGTTAAAGGAAGGGTGTTAAGATCACCGGACCCATAAATTAATCCCCAGCAAACCCCCGCGGGGGGAAACTGGAAGTTAAACCAGAGTCTGCTCGGCGAGTGGCCGGACAACACCGGTCCAGGGCCCGCCGTAAGGGCTTCGGAAGGTGAACTTGACGTAGACTCACCTTTACCTTCTAGGATTTGGGCTTTTTAGTCACTAAAAGTTCCACAGGGGAAGTGGGTAAAAGCCTACATCCGTGGATCGGCCCCCGGGTTTATAAAACCCCCAACCAAAACAACTAAAACCCAGCTTTTAAGGGACTTTGTGTATATTTTAATTGTTAGATTTATCCACCTAGAAATAGGAAGTTTTACAGATAGAAACTAATAGTGATTATTAAGGCAACGTTAGGTTTAATAGTGTAGCTCTAGCACCCCAAATGGTGTTATGGCCTGAATGGCAGCATTGGTTGGTTAGCTAGAGACAACCAGGGCCCCCACAACTAGGCGTGTGGTAGTCAGGAAGAGACCACGGCCTTCCCAGCCAGACCCACTCGAGCAAGACTTGCAGATAGACACCCCCATGTGACCCAACATCTGTCCTTGGAGGGATCCCAGTCTGGAAATCTGCCTCATCCAGACCCATTTACAGAAGACTAGGCCTTTCTCTCAGTATCTGGCCAGTTTTCTGGGGAAGTTAGTGAAGTTATCTGTGGGTCTTGGGAGAAGAAACCTTTGTGTTGGTTTAACGCGTCTCTTAAGTTCAGTCGGGGAACTATTTTTCTGCATATATTACTCAAGGGACATCCTGTAACCGGGGGAATCTGAGGTGCAGGCAGGACATAATTACCCCATCTTTCAACAAAGTTTCTCCACTCCCCTGGTGTTGGGGGGGGTTTATATAAGGAAAACCAGGACACATACCCCCCCTTTTTTTTTAAAAATAAGTAATCTCCTTCCAGTATTTTGGGCAGCGTGGGATTCCCCTGCAATTAGATAGAATTTTTCCTAGCCCTTGTAATCGGGGAAAATGTCTCAGAGTGTCGGTGTCAACGGGGCCCCGGGCAACTTAAAAGGGCCAATCCAAACAAGTTTCATACCACCCCCTCTTGCCAACCCAGTTTTTCCCTTCTCTTACAACTCCATCTATAAATATATCAAACAACCACGGTGACACCCCCATCCATCTCTAAGCCTATTTTTCGGGGAAAAATCTCCCCACGCCTTCTTAACCGAGCCTCACTCCCCCTAAAACTCCCCCTTTTTAAACCCCCCCTCCCAAAAGGGGAGGGTTTTTATTGTTTTAAAAAAAGGCTGTGGTGTGTGCTATTTTAAAAAGTGAAAAAATTCATTCTTTTTAAGACAACCATTTAATGGGGCCCATGCCTGGGCCTAGCATGCCCCGGGCTGCTTTCCCGGCCTAACCTGGGCCTGCATGCCTGGGCCCGCATGCCTGGGCCGAGGGGTAAAAAGGATTTCGGGCGACTTAATACTAGTTCTTAATCTTTTACAAAACACTATACAAATTTCAAATGATTAAATAGATTTACAATGTAGGTATTTTTGGATAACTAGATTGTATTACAAATTAGTACAAATTTCAAATGAATTAATAGATTTACAATAGTGACGTAGTTCAGAATTTTTAGATTGAAAAAAAAAGTAATAAGAATTTTTTTTGTTTGGCATTTACACAGTTTCTATTAAAGTTCCAATTTGGATAAATCAGACAAACTTAAGACTAGTTTGATTTATTAGAAAAACTATATTGGGGTTTTATTTTCTGTCCTTTGGGTCATTTGGGTTTGATGGGGAGGATGTGTGTGTGTGTGTGTGTGTGTGTGTGTGTGTGTGTGTGTTTTGTTTAGGTGATGGTGGGGTGTTTTGTGAGATAAGATGTTTTTGATGATAGGGAAAAAAGGTGGCTGAGTCTGCACGGGGAATTTTTAGGTGGGGGTTCCCCCAATTTTAGGCCCCTTTTAAAGTACATTGAACTTTATAATTTAGGGGGACGGGAATGTCATAGAGATTTTTGTGTCTGCTATTGTGTCATGGGTCCTGTCACAACTATCAAAAAAGCGTTTTAGGTCAGGGGGTTTAAATTGGATTTTTTTCTGACATGTGGTTTTACGTAGGTGTGGATGTTCTGGGAAAGGGTAAATTTAGGTCTTTGACAGTGGGGGGAGGGTGTTCCGGGATTGGATTGCATGATAATTCTTACTGCGGTTTTTTTTTAGTTAATATTGGTTTTGGTGAGTTGTTGCTGTTGATCCCCAAAAAAAGGCATGGTGGGGGATAGATGAGTGAATAGTATAGTGTAGGGGCTGATTGTGGTACATAGAATTATCTTGGAGAGGATCCCAACCTTTTGGATACTTTTTTTTTTTTATGTGGTTTTAGGTGCAAAATTCAGGTTTCTCTCCCCGGGGTAGGCCCGGAATTTCCCTCATTGTGTTTGAATGGGTGTTGTCAATCATTATGTTTTGTAACCCTGTTCGTTACCCCAAAATAATGTAGAAGGTTTTTAGGTTAAGTTAAGTTTGTTGGCTGTCATCAGGTTGATATTTTTGTAGCCCCTTTTAAAAAAGGGGGTTTAGTGAGGCAAGATATGGGTGGGA
>WNWK01054521.1:0-11539 GCA_009830355.1 Cherax destructor
ACACTATGAGTGGCTGTTGTGTCTTTCTGACACTATGATGGCTGTTGTGTCTTTCTGACACTATGAGTGACTGTTGTGTCTTTCTGACACTATGATGGCTGTTGTGTCTTTCTGACACTATGAGTGGCTGTTGTGTCTTTCTGACACTATGATGGCTGTTGTGAACTGTGTCAGAGGCGGGATGACACTCAAGCTTCACTTGTCTCTTTACAAACCAGAAGATGCTAAATTATAAAAGAAAAATATTATTATGTTGTAATTTCCGTAAAATGCTTCAGTAGGTACGGCAGTTTAAACTATGTCTTTGCAGTTTTAAATAATACTTTCGTACATTTATCTCAATATTTCTTTATTAATACACAAAAACTCTAGATGTCATCAGTAAGAAAATATAATTTACACATCTTGGGAGACACCTTTCACCTTTACCCGAAATCTACGTTTTGTCTTTATTGACACCTGTTCTTGTCTTCTGGGTGTCTTTTTTCCTCGTCCTATGTCATTACTCTTACTCTACACTCATCTCACTACCTCGCATGTTCCCTAAATCAACAGTCATCTCTCTGACCCTGATGTCATCTCCCACTCTAACTATTCAATAACCATATCATCTGAACATCCTGTTCCTGGCTCTCACCGCCACGTTTCTGACTCCACTATCTTGGGAATATTTATCACTGTGTGTGAGTGTGTGTGTGTGTGTTACTCACCTAATTGTGGTTGCAGGGTCGAGACTCAGTTCCTGGCCCCGCCTCTTCGCTGTCCCCTACTGGGTCTCTGCTCTCCCTTCTCCATGAGCTTTATCATTCCTTGTATTAAAACTATGTATGGTTCCTGCCTCCACTATATCTTTCTCTAGACTATTCCACTTCCTGACTACTCTGTGGCTGAAAGCCTAACATCCCTTTGACTCATCTGAGTCTTCAGCTTCCAGTTGTTTCCCCTTGTTTCTGTGTTCCCTCTCTGGAACATCCTGTCACTGTCTACCTTGTCAATTCCCCGCAGTATTTTGTATGTCGTTATCATGTCTCCTCTGACCCTTATTTCCTCCAGTGTTGTTAGTCCTATTTCCTCAACCTTTCTTCATAGGACAGACCCCTGAGTTGGGGAACTAACCTTGTCGCAAACCTTTTGCACTTTCTCTAGTTTCTTTACGTGCTTGACCAGGTGTGGGTTCCAGACTGGTGCTGCATATTCTAGTATGGGCTAGACATACACAGTGTACAGTGTCTTGAACGATTCCTTGTTAAGGTAACGGAACGCTAATCTTAGGTTTGCCAGTCGCCCATATGCTGCCGCAGTTATCTGGTTGATGTGTGCCTCCGGAGACGTGCTTGGTGTTTATACTCACCCCAATGTCTTTCTCCTTTGCCGAGGTTTGTAGCCTTTGTCCGCCTAGCCTGTACTCTGTCAGCGGTCTTCTTTGCCCTTCTCCGATCTTCATGACTTTGCATTTGGTGGGATTGAATTCGAGAAGCCAGTTGCTAGACCAGATGTCAAGCTTGTCCAGGTCTGTTTGAAGTCCTGCTTGGTCCTCCCCCAATGTGATTCTCCTCATTAATTTCACATCATCTGCGAACAGAGACATTCTGAGTCTATCCGTCCGTCATGTCATTTACATATACCAAGAATAACACTGGTCCTAGGACTGAACCCTGCGGTACCCGCTCGTCACAGGCACACTGTGATACCTCATCACGCACCATGACCCGTTGTTGCCTCCTGTGAGGTATTCCCTGATCTATTCCAGTGCCCTTCCTGTTATACATGCTTGTTCTTCCAACTTCTTTACTAATCTCATGTGAGGAACTGTGTCAAGCCTTCCGCAGTCCAGGAAAAATGCAATTAACCCACCCTTCTCTCTTTCCTTACCTCTGTTACTTTATCATAGAGCTCTAGGAGGTTTTTTATACAATATTTGCCTTCCCGGAATCCGTGCTGTCTGGTGTTTATTATCCTGTTCAGCTCGAGGTGCTCCACCGATCTTCATGACTTTGCACTTGGTGGGATTGAACTCCAGGAGACAATTGCTGGACCAGACTTGCAGCCTGTCCAGATCCCATTGTAGTTCTGTCCGATTGAATTCTTCTCATAAACTTCATATCATTTGCAAACAGAGACACTTCTGAGTCTATTCCTTCCGTCATATCGTTCACAAATACCAGAAACAGCACGGGTCCTAGGACTGACAACTGTGGAACCCCACTGTCACAGGTGTACGGTTCGTATTTCTAACCAAGCCAAGCTGTTCAGTGATTTCCAACCTCTGGACATGTGATCTGGCATTAGCCAATCCATAGGCCTGCCTTTTGAATGCCCCAGTGCCGTGCGAGCCTAGTAGTCAGTACCATCCAGTAGGCATAGCAGGCGGACACAGGCATAGGCTCTCAGCTCCCATATATTCCAACGCCTCATTAAACGCTATTAAACCAAGCTCATCGTCTGTTAATATTACCAAATCTATGAAAAGAACCCCACAACACAAATGGTGGCAGCTTGGGCCTAGATTTTTTGTAATCTGAGCAAATAACAAGCAGAGGAAGAACCGGTGTTCCGTGCCTCCAGCGTCCTACCAACCAACCGTTACCTCACTCCCTCATCGGTGTCGTCATCCAAGACTCTTCTGAAGCAGTGTCTCCAGTCTTCTGGCTTCTAATTGCAGTAAACCTCCGAAGAGTTGATCTGGGTTTTGCAATTAAGCCAATAAGTAAGCCAGTTTATGGGATAGAGCCTAAGCCAGCCTACAGTCATCCAGTGTCTCCTGCCATCCCCCCAATTCTATACTGCTGTGTGCAAGTAAGAGCATTCAGGTCCATCAGTCCAGAGAGCTAAGCCAGCCTCTTCCAGAAAGCCAGACATACAAGTAAGCCAGTCGTTTCTTCAGCAAGCCAGTTCCTTGCAGTATTGTCTCCAATCGCTCTGTGCTACAAGTTGGACGCTTGTCAGAGTGATATTCACCATTCCTGTGGCTTATTGTACAAAAGCCACCTGGGTTAGTTGTTCCAAGGCCGTGAGAATTAAGTGTACTGGCCGAACGCCGTGGCTGCCACCTCCCACCGCCAGCAGTCAGGCAGCAGTGACGTCATCCACGCGCGCCACCCACCACCCACGCTGGGTAAACAAAGATACCACCTGCTCACGCTACCCACTACCAGGCAATATTTTGTGGTTTTCTGCCCTATCTGGGGTACCAGCAGCATTGTTTCGGCTACATACAAGTCAGAGTGTCTTCCTTCATCCCAGAGCGCCAACGTAAAGCTTGCTGTGTGAGTTCTTCGGTGCGCATTTCTCCAAGACCGTCAAGCAGTCAACGACCAGGAATATATTCTCTCCACCTACACTGTCGTTCATTCATCATTAGACTCTATTCTATTATAGACATTCGTGTGTGTGAGATATTTAAGCAGTGAATTTTCTTAGTGACATTTAAAGACCTGTGTTTTCAGTTGCAAATTCATCTATATAATCTGTTACAGTTTTTTCATGTATTCCGTGTCTCATTTTATATCTATGTTCTTTGTGTAAACTCGTACACATGCAGTAAGTACTTGTGTATCAATTTTCTTGTCCTTGAGTGCAGTATTTGATTAATTCATTATTATTGCAGTGTTGTGCATTAATTCCCTGTCTTCATTTTTCTCCCAGTGCATTCCCTTGTGTTTTTATGCAGTGTCTGTGCATAGTTCCTTATTGTTTATGCCCCAGTGTTCCTAGTTGCATATTTCATTTTCCTGTGTGCCATTCAGTGTGTCCCATTAATTTTTTTTGTGCCAGTATCTCACCTGTTTTAGTTCAACAGACAGTTTATATTTTTGTGTCAACCTGTGCCTCATTTTTTTTTAATTTTGCAGAACCTGTTTATTGAACATATTTTGTCTGAAACAAGAACTATCTCTTTATACATATTTTTACATGCAAGATCTTATTGCATAAACTATCACATTCACTGACTGAATCTTGTTGTGTTGTGTATTCTCCTGCAAAACTGTAAGTTTTTATTTTATTTCAGTTTGTGTATTATTGTCTTTGTGTTGATCTTATCAATATTCCTTGAACAAATTCACTCTTAACCTTCATATGAAAGGAAAAAGTAATATTCATTATACTCATTTTCATTAGTTTTCTTTAATTAAACTAAGAGTTAAAGTGTTCATTCTCCTTGTGCCCAGTGCAACATTGATTTTTAATTGATGCAGTAAATTGTCTATACAATACCATTTTACTCAGTGTTATCCTAAAAAGTGCTAATAATTCAATGCAAGTTGTCAGCATCATAGTTAATTCTTCAGTCAGCAATGCATATTAAATTCTAGTGTCATTTTCTTTTAAGAAAATTTGTTCCCCAGTACTTTTCCAGTTACATACAATTTATTGATTGTAATTCCACTTTGCATTGATTTATTATTTCTCAACTAGTAATTTTGTTTTAAATTCCAGTAGAGAGAGATCACTTTGCAGTTAATCCATACAGTATTGCCTTTTTATTGCAATTTGTAAAGTAATTCCTTAAATTTTTACAGTCAAAATTCAGTGAGTGAGTTGTCATTTCTTATGCAGTGTAAATTAATTGTTTTAACCCCTTTTCTGCATCTAATTCAATGAATTTGTTTAATTCCCATTTTAACTAATTGTGTACTGTGAATATTTTGCCATTCTCATTTTTACCTGAATTAGTCTTTGTGCAATTTTCTTTGCAAGTATGTCTCACTTACCTCACAGTAGTGTAGCTAATGACGGCATTCAGTCCCCTAATGTTCCAAATGCCCTTGCTGAAATTCATGATAGTCCCTTAACGAATGCTAGACCTACCCAGCCACAGAGTCAATATAGTTTCCTTCGTCCTGATAGTTCCTTACCGACTGAAGGACAGTATCAGCTCTTGAGCAATGTGTTTGTTCTCACAGCTTGTATCAGAGAGTTATAACAGTTCTGCGGAATGTGAAGTTCAAATTCAGTCCTGATCGCTTTGGCATTACATATTAACGTAGCCGAGCGGTCAAGTCACTAGAAACTGTCACTCCTGTCTGAATCCAGTCATAATTCACTCGGGATAGTGTACTATTCCTGTGATGGCTCTTGTTCAAGTGGTAGTTCCTCTCCAGGGGACGCCTTGTTGGTAAAGACTGTTTGAAATGAGTTATGCCATCTCTTGATGTCACTTGTCGCCTAACAGAAAGACGTTTTCCCGTAGCAGCTAGTGCTTACTAGAGTGTCTGTTGTTGTTGTGTTCCAGATAGTGATATTATCCCAGTTGACAGTAAGTCCTTTGCAGGTAAAGTGTCGTGTGTCGAGTAATTTACCTGCAGTAAGAGATAGTGAGAGCCGTTCTCCTTTGCTCATACTTTGTGTTATTGAGCTATCTATTTCACCCGGGAGGTCCTTCCACTCCACCGTACCTGTTCATTCCTTCAGTAGGAAAGTGTTCCCAGTTCTTAGTGAATAAAGAAAACTCAGTTTAAGAGATTATTTGCATTTGCTAGCCGAGTCCTTACTAAGGCTGAACGCAGTTATACAGTTACGCAAATCCAATGTAGTTGCTGATGCCTTGTCGCGCCATGTCAGTGTAGTAACTGCCGATCCTCCATTTAGTGCTGAGGATGTAAAGGAACTGCTCAAAGAACAGACCCCTTGTGGTCTGGTGTGATTCGATTCCTGCTCCAGGAAGACCTTATTCTCTCTGTCAAGCCACCAGCACCCATCAGTGACTTTGTCATGAACCAAGAATTACTGTATCGCACTACCGAGCTGGGTAATCCTAGTAGAAGAGTATACCAGTTAGTAATTCCACAGTCATAGTGAAAGTAGCCTTGCAGCTAGTTCACGATGTACCAGATGTTGCACATCCTGGTATGGATCGTTCTGTGAAACAAGCCAGATTGAAATATTTTGGCCGCGTATGTCCACTGATATTACTGAGTATGTCAAGAAATGTAGTGTCTGTATGAAACAAAGGTAATGTCACTGGTCCTAATCCAATCCAAATCTTTCCTACTACTAGTGAGCCATGGGAAAGAGTTGCACTAGATCTGTTGACCAACTTCCAATGTTCCCTCAGTGGAAACAAACATCTGTGTGTGATGGTCGATCATTTCACCAGATATTGTGAGTTAGTTCCTATCCCAGATAAGACTGCCGAAACAGTAGCAAAAGCATTCAAGGAACGTATAATCTGTAGACATACCACTCCTAAGTCCCTCATAACAGATAATGGAGGTGAATTGTGTAATGAGATCCTAGAAAACTTGTGTACTCTATACAAGATTACAAAATCAACCATTGTTCCGCACCATCCTGCCAGTAATGGGTTAGCAGAAAGAACGAATAAGAAAGTCCTTGACGTCTTGAGAGCTACCATCAATCCCAATAGTGTAACCTTGGATGAAGTCATTCCTGATGTTCAATGTGCCATAAATTCTGCCTTTAACGCTTCAATAGGTGATACCCCTCACTATGCACTGTACGGTGTCGATAAGCGTTTGCCTTATGAGCTGTTATATTCCATTCCGAAACCGACTTATAATCCAGATGATTTCGTAGCAGTTCGTACCAGTCAAGCTCAAAGTGTTTTCAGACGAATTCGTGAAACACTTCATAAGTCAACAGCAGAATTTACTAGAGTGACTAATACTAGAGCCAAACCGACTAAAGTTCAAGTAGGGTCCAGAGTCATGTTGTTTAACTTTAACAAAACTTCAGCAATGCCAAAACTAGATCAAAATTTTATTGGTCCTTATAGAGTCGTCGAACATATTAATGGCAACAAGTATAAAGTTAGAGAAATTAGTACGGGTCAGTTTAAAGAATCGCATTTAGATCATATGAAGTTAGTATGCCATGATGATGACGAAGTCCCTGACAATCAGACAAGTGAGACAGAATCTGATATTTCTCCTGTTGCTGTTCCCTCTACTTCTAATGATCAGTCAGATCAACCTGAATGTCGTTATTCCCTACGTACACGACAAGTGTTGAGAAATCCTCAAGTATTATTTGTAGATACCAGTGTAGATCCTCCTCAATCAGAAGTTGAGTTACCTATTGTAACAGAGTTTGATCCACCCAGAGATGATAATTATACAGCCTATATCAATCTCACCCTAGCAGAGTTGGGGTTAAATGTAAATAACCTGTATAGATAAATATGTAGTAAGCGTTTAACTGTGTGTTATAATATCTACTTAGTTTTACTCAATTTTTTTTTTGTGTTCACGTTCTCTCCGAGTTCTGAGAATTAACAGTATAGATTTGAGTGCACCAGATCTACCTTGTCTGTTAATCACTACCTTCTTGTAAATATATTTCCTCAGAATTCGTAGATCACGTGAAGACAGTTCGATCGATTTTTTTTTTTTTTTTTTTTATCTCTTTTATCATGATTTTTCTAGAATGAGCTCATTTAATTAATTCCCAAGTATCATGATGCATCATATAGTAATGTAGATTATTCCGTCACGATAATATCCATGTGAAGTATAATGTTCAACTGTTGTGTACTTTGACATTGTATAGAATCAGCTGAGAGTTGTTGCCTGTTGTCCTTAGTTTGTATAGTTGTATGTCGAGACGCCATACTTAGCATGCCCGAGCTGTAGGGTTCGTATTTCTAACGGCTAAGCCATAGCTGTTCACGTGATTTCCAACCTCTGGCCATGTGTTCTGGCATTAGCCAATCATAGGCCTGCCTTTTGAATGCCCCAGTGCCGTGCGAGCCTAGTAGTCAGTACCATCCGAGTAGGCATAGCAGGCGGACACAGGCATAGGCTCTCAGCTCCCATATATCCAACACCTCATTAAACGCTACCAAACCAATCTCATCGTCTGTTAATATTACCAAATCTATGAAAAGAACCCCACAACACACAGGCGCCCACTCTGACACCTCGCCACGGACCATGACTCACTGCTGTCTTCCTGACAGGTATTCCCTGATCCATTGTAGTGCCTTTCCTGTTACCCCTGCCTGGTCCTCCAGCTTTTGCACTAATTTCTTGTGTGGAATTGTCAAACGCCTTCTTACAGTCCAAGAAAATGCAATCTACCCACCCCTCTCTTTCTTGTCCTACTGCTGTCACCCTGTCATAGAACTCCAGTAGGTTTGTGACACAGGATTTCCCGTCCCTGATACCGTGTTGGCCGTCGTTGATAAGCTGGTTTCTTTCTAGGAACCAGCTTATCAACATGTCAGTGACACTGGTCTGTAGTTTAGTGCTTTTGTATGTCTCGTGCGTGTGTGTGTGTGTGTGTGTGTGTGTTGTGTACGTACATATCGAATTGTATTTTCACTAAATTGTATTAGCATCACCTTCAGAACAATAGGTGCTGAACCAGATATGTCTCGTCCAATCGTGAGACTAAAATATAAATGCTTCCATACATCTATTATTACAATTATTAATTTTGAGAAAGGTTTGCGACCACTGTCAGCCTCAGAGGTAGTTATCTCTGAGTTACCAAACCCTGGCACGTGGAGGCCAGTGGTTCGTCTTTAGGATCCCCGTCCCCCTCACTCTCTGCCATCTTGGGGTTTCCCTCAGGTCCATGTGTCCAGGAGTTCCCAACTTCCCTAAGGTTAGCCGTTTTTGGCCCCTCCCCATTGACTTTGCTGGATGAGAACTTGGTCTTGTCTAGCTGGTCTACTAGAGACTGTCCAGGTGGGGTAAATTACAGGAGGGAACACACTGAAAACTGCGTCCTATAATTACACCCACCAAGACAGTCTGGACCAGTAGGCCAGCTAGACGAGACAAAGCTCCAACCCAACTCACCCACCAAGCATAGATTACTAACTGAAAATCTTAGACCTCTTTATAATTCATAATGTGTTCAAGTTATTTTGCTTTATTTTCACTTACGTAGCTGTATAATTGTATGTGTGAACGTTTTATTGTGTACGGATGTGTGATCGTGTGCCAGTTTATTTTGTCTCACCATGAGAACTGTAACAATGGTGAAGAAGAAGTGAGAAGATCACAAGTTTGAGGTAATCAGTCCTTCATTCTTTATATATTAACATTCATTCTTTATATGAACTTCAATTCAAACAAACATACACACATACACACACACACACACACAACACACACACACACACACACACACACACACACACAATACAGGTGATGGCGTAACACGAATTACAAGTGAAAGTAGAAAATTAAATACATGCGAAGGCATAAAGGAAGAGTCAGGACTCCTACGATCCATCATGTTAGTTTGATGATTGAAGAGTCAGGACTCCTACGATCCATCATGTTAGTTTGATGATGGAAGAGTCAGGACTCCTACGATCCATCATGTTAGTTTGATGATTGAAGAGTCAGGACTCCTACGATCCATCATGTTAGTTTGATGATTGAAGAGTCAGGTCTCCTACGATCCATCATGTTAGTTTGATGATTGAAGAGTCAGGACTCCTACGATCCATCATGTTAGTTTGATGATGGAAGAGTCAGGACTCCTACGATCCATCATGTTAGTTTGATGATTGAAGAGTCAGGACTCCTACGATCCATCATGTTAGTTTGATGATTGAAGAGTCAGGACTCCTACGATCCATCATGTTAGTTTGATGATTGAAGAGTCAGGACTCCTACGATCCATCATGTTAGTTTGATGATTGAAGAGTCAGGACTTCTACGATCCATCATGTTAGTTTGATGATTGAAGAGTCAGGACTCCTACGATCCATCATGTTAGTTTGATGATGGAAGAGTCAGGTCTCCTACGATCCATCATGTTAGTTTGATGATGGAAGAGTCAGGTCTCCTACGATCCATCTCATATGTACAAGTCTGTTCTTAGGGGAAACACAATGTTATTATTCATTGATAAGTGAGCTGCATGCTGATACCTTATACTAGCAATGAAGTTTATTAGATTAGGATAGTGAGATGGTGATGATCCATATACATAGTAAAGAGGGTTATGCCCTTCAGAGTTAATAAAAAGACTTAAGAGAGTGATGTCTCACAGTGACAACAGTGATGTCTCACAAATATATTAAAGAAGGTGATGTCTTGCCAGTATAATAAACCTTTAACTGGCTTTTGTTTTATTCTTAGGTGACAAGACGTGGTACCTTCCTGGATCATTACTATCTACAAACCTAAAACGTGTTACAGTTTTCTTACTGTCTCCATTATTTTTCATTATCCTCATTGCACCTCCCTCATGATCTTTGATAGGTTGTTATAACCTATCAAAGATGGGTAAACCAGTTCTGTTATACTAGAAGTCACAGATAATCTGAGATCCGAGAGTACTGGTATAAGACATTGTGATCTGCTTATATCAGAAACCTCTGTGACTGGTCACTCTACAGCATCTGTTATATTATGTGACGCAGTTGTTGCTAGAATCAGGCTGTGATATCGTCACATGTGACAAAACAATGTTATTGTCACTTGTTAACCTTCCAAACCTGATTGTTTTGCATGTGTGTTCTGTATGCTGCTCTACTTTGTGTGTTATTCACCTGTCAATATGTGTTCCTCTATTGTTTAATATGTTATTATTATGCTTATGCATGTACTATTGTTGCAGTTTAATGTAACAACAGTTCTAATACGTTGCTGTGTTTTTTTGTATGTTACAAAATAATTCTTGCATCATACTGTTTTATTTTGTTCTTTTGTTTTCGTTCTTATATGTTCATATGCTGTTATTTTATATTGCTCTAATGATCATGTATGATAAAGGTTCCAAGAACTTCAAACTTCCCAGCTACATCCTTCACAACAGTGTCTCCCATATTAGACTTCATGTCTTCCACGATCACTTTCTCTCACTCTCATCTACACTTATTCCTCTTTACAACACTAATACAATAGCAGACAGACACAAGAAACTAATTTTAATTTTTTAAAGAGGTGGACGGGTAAGCCTGTGGAAGGCATCGGTCAGATGACCAAAACTTCCAGTGGCGAGACATCGTATGACTAAAACCAGTGTGATACATATTTAATTTACTTAAAAAGAATTTTACAATTCTTTCAGATACTTTGTGTGACACTTAAGCTGCACTTGTGTACAGACATCACCATCTAAATGTTTTAGTTATTCTCGTCTCTTTACAAATCAAAAGTTATTTTTTTAGCATTAAAATTTATAATAGGTTTATTAGCTGTAGTAGTTTTAAAGATTACTTTCCTAAAAGCCTTGAGTCACTTTGGTTACAGAGGTTATTAAAAAGACAACAATAGTGAGAAATGTGAAGATGTTGAGTGAAAGACATTGGCTGCTGCTTACCTTTTGTATGGTAAACATTACCCAGACATTGACTGCTGCTTACCTTATGTATGGTAAATATTACCCAGAAATAATAATACTTACAAATCACTAGCACAAGTACCATGGTGCACAACACACTAGCTCACTACAGATAGTTCACACAGTGCATGTGTATGTAGGTAACCTCTAACAAAGACGGTCCACACAACACAGTGTTGTTACAAACAATCAGACAAACAACATACAACTTTAGCAGAGACTTGAGTTAGCAAAGTTGGGTAAATATTAATTATATTCATCAATTAGAATA
>WNWK01054522.1:0-11539 GCA_009830355.1 Cherax destructor
GTAGTTGCTTATAAAGGAAATATAAGTAAGTCACATACACAATGAGGTAGTTGTTTGAATATAAGAATACAATTAAGCAAATAAAGTGACTGAAATTTGCTTATGGTAAAAAGGTATTTAAAAGTATGAGTAAATAATTGCACTTATTTGGTATTAGCTTATAAGAAAAATATAAACTAAGTCACATACACAATGAGGTAGTTGTTTGATTATAAGAATACAATTAAGCAAATAAAGTGACTGAAATTTGCTTATGGTAAAAAGGTATTTAAAAGTATGAGTAAATAATTGCACTTATTTGGTATTAGCTTATAAGAAAAATATAAACTAAGTCACATACACAATGAGGTAGTTGTTTGATTATAAGAATGTAAAAAGAAAAACAATAGTGAAAAGGTTGTAATTAAATTTCAAGTAAAAAGTAATTACTAATACTGTAAATAGTTAGGGTTGGGAAATGTTAATGATAGATATGTATTAAAAATAAAAAAATAAAAGTAAATGGTTACAGATAAGTTAAAAGATATATATATATATATAGTAAAAAATAGGTTGTACAATTATATTTAGTGGAAAATTTAATATAGTGAGGTAGCAGATTATTAGAACAAATATGAAGTTAATTACATTAATATACAATTTTGAAGTTAATTACATTAATATACAATGAGTTTTGTGAGAAATATAAGATTGTGAGGTTGCATCTGGGCAACACCTGTTCTGTTCCCAAACAGAATGTAGAAGGTTTTGTCAATATTAAGTGTAAGTTTATTAGCAGTCATCCAGGTCGATATTTTTACTAGCTCTTCGTTAACAATAGTGTTGAGTGAGGCAAGATTAGAGTGGGAGATGACATAAGTCATGTCATCAGCAAAGAGAATAGGTTTAAGGGGTTGTGATTCATTAGGAAGATCATTGATGTATAAGAGAAAGAGCAGGGGACCACGGACACTTCTTTGTGGTACTCCAGTGTCCAGTGGTCTTATTGATGAAGTTATGTCCTTAATAGAGACGTATTGATGCCTGTTAGTAAGGTAGGATTTGAAATATGTAAGTGCATGGCCTCTTGTGCCATAATGATCAAGTTTGTGAAGTAGGATGCTGTGGTCTACTGTATCAAAAGCTTTCCTTAGGTCGATAAAGAGTCCTAATTGATATTCATTTTTTTCAAGTGCTGTGTAAAGCAGGTCTAGCATTTTTACAATTGAGT
This sequence comes from Cherax destructor, assembly GCA_009830355.1. Lineage (NCBI taxonomy): Eukaryota > Metazoa > Arthropoda > Malacostraca > Decapoda > Parastacidae > Cherax > Cherax destructor. The sequence continues at coordinate 1,211 of WNWK01054522.1, forward strand.
CGTTTGTGCTTTTACTTTCCCTTAAGCCAAATTGGCAAGGGTTGAGGATGCTTTGTCCTGTTATAAAGGAATATAATCTCTTGTGCACAAGTTTCTTGAAGATTTTGTATAGCAATGGTAAGTTTGACATTGGCCTGTAGTTGTCTGTGGGGTTACCACCTTTGTGTATTGGTGTGACCCTTGCTATCTTGAGTAGTGCCGGGAAAGTGCTGGTTTCTAGTGATTTGTTAAAGAGTAATGAAATAGCTGCCGAAAAAACATGAGTCGCTCCTATGTATAATAATGGAGGAACTTGAGCCAGATTTCCTGATTTATTTTTAAGTGACTTAATAATCATAGTGACTTCTGTGGGCTCAGTTGGTGCAAGATAGAAGGAGGTTGGGAAATTCCCATCTAAGTAATCGCTTGCTGGGCATTGGTACCTGGGATTTTGGTATATAGTGATTGTCACTGTGAAATAAGTCACCATGGGTCCAAAGAAGCTTCCTAGTGGCACTTCTGTGGTAAAGAGAGTGAGGAACACCATCGAACTGAAGAAGGAGATTGTTGAAAAATATGAGAGTGGCGTACGTCTGAGTGATCTTGCCAGGATGTACAAGAAAAGTGCATCTACTATCGGCACTATCCTGGCAAAGAGAAATGAGATCAAGGAAGCTAATGTTGCAAAAGGGGTTGATATGTTAACGAAACAAAGAGCAAAAACAGTGGATGAGGTTGAGAAGTTACTGATGGTGTGGATCAATGAAAATCAGATAGCGGGTGATAGTATTTCCATGGCGAAAATTTGTGAAAAGGCAAGGAAGTTGCACGCAGATCTTGTCAAGACAATGCCTGCAACCAGTGGTGAGGCGAGTGATTTTAAAGCCAGCAAAGGCTGGTTTGACAGGTTTAAGAAATGTAGTGGCATACACCGTGTTGTGAGGCATGGTGAGGCAGCCAGCTCAGACAAACATGCAGCTGAAAAATTTGTGCAGGAATTCCAGAGGTTCGTAGACACTGAAAAATTCGAACCCCAACAAGTGTTTAATTGTGATGAAACAGGCCTGTTTTTGGAAGAAAATGAAGGTCCTGTTCGGACCTTCATTACTCAGGAGGAAAAGGCACAGCCAGGACACAAGCCTATGAAAGACAGGCTAACTCTCATGATGTGTGCCAATGCCAGTGGTGATTTTAAAGTGAAGCCTTTACTGGTGTATCACTCTGAAAATCCCAGAGTGTTCAAGAAACACAGTGTTAACAAGAATAATTTGTGTGTGCATTGGAAGGCTAACACCAAGGCATGGGTCACTATGGAGATTTTCAAGGAATGGTTGACTGGAGTGTTTGGCCTTAGTGTGAAGAAATACCTCCTGGAAAAGAAATTGCCACTCAAGTGCCTCCTGGTACTGGACAATGCTCCTGCTCATCCTCACAACTTGGAAGAGTTGTTGTCTGAGGAGTTCAATTTCATCAGAGTGAAGTTCTTGCCTCCTAACACCACTCCTCTCATCCAGCCCATGGACCAGCAGGTCATTGCAAACTTCAAGAAACTGTACACCAAAGCAGTGTTTCAGAAGTGCTTTGATGTGTCCTCAGACACTGCATTGACCCTAAGAGAGTTCTGGAAAGAACACTTCAATATCGTGCATTGCATAGGCCTTATAGGTAAGGCTTGGGAGGGAGTGACTTCCAGGACTTTGAACTCTGCTTGGAGACCACTGTGGCCAGATTGTGTTTAAAAAGAGGGATTTTGAAGGATTTGAGGCTGGCCCTGACCCTGACGACCCTGTGCCTGTTGTGGAACATGTTGTGGAAGGTACAGTGGACCCTCGGTTAACGAATACCCCGGAAATCGTGCAATTATGTAAGTATAATTTTGTAAGTTCTTGTGGAAGTGTATTTTTGGGGGTCTGAAATAGACTAACCTACGTAAAATTTTTCCTTAAGGGAGTAAATTCGTTCGGTAATGGCACTTGAGCAGACTTCAGGAGTGAAGTTTTTACGAAACTCGGGGGTCCACTGTATTGTGGCATTGGGGAACAGCCTGGGGTTGGAGGTGAGTGGTGAGGATGTGGAAGAGTTGGTGGAGGAGCACAGGGTAGAGCTAACAACTGAAGAGCTGCAAGAGCTTCATCTGGAACAGCAACAGACCACAGCTGAGGTTATTGCTTCACAGGAGGAGGGAGAGAGAGAGAAGGAGGTGCCTTCTTCAGTGCTTAAGGAGATGTGTACAGAGTGGAATGAGTTGCAGACATTTGTTGAAAAACACCACCCTGAGCAAGCTGAAATGAGCCTTCTGTGCAACCACTTCAGTGACTGAGCCATGTTGTACTTCAGGAAAGTATTAAAGAGTCATCAGAAACAGAGGACTGTGGACAGTTACTTCACCAGGCAGGGGTCTAGTGACTCTCAAGCTGGTCCTAGTGGCATTAAAAGACAAAGAAGGGAAGTAACCCCAGAGAGGGCTTTGACACCTGAAGTCCTTTTGGAGGGGAATTTCCCTTCCAACCACTACCGCCCTGCCCCTGTCATCCTCCCTGTCTTCCAGATGCCTGCAAGTCTCTTCAATAAAGGTAAGTAAATGTTATTTATATTATATTTTGTGTGAATATTTTTTTGTGGAACAGATTAATTGTATTTACATTATTTCTTATGGGAAATAAGGGTTCGGATTACGAAAGGTTCGGGTTGAGAAATGGCTCCTGGAATGGATTAATTTTGTTAACCGGGGTCCACTGTATTCCAAATATTTTTGGATTTGTATGGGAGTTAAGGGCAAGATATTTTGCAAATGTCAAAAACTTAGCAACTTTTTTGTAGAATAACTAAAGATAATTACACAATTACCTTCAGTGAGAACATCGCACCTTTCGTTGTGCTATTTAGGCCGGGGTTCTTGCCAAATGTCATTTTCAGTAAATATTTTTTTTTCAGTAAATATTTTTTTTTCGGTTGTACATAACTTGGATTTTGGCTCGCAACTCAAAGCAAAAAATCGACTGAGCGACGGCTCGTAACTCAGGAAACTCGTAAGTTGGTGCACTCGTAAGTCAAGGTACCACTGTACAGCCTCTCCTCACTTGGCAATGTACTCGTTTACCGACGCCTCAGACTTATGATGGGCTCCCTGACCAGTATTTATACCTAAATAATGTATATTAGAGCTGATTCCCTCTATTCTGTTTATTTCAAAATACAGTACACAACTGTATAAACATTTAAAAATATACCAGAAATGTTATAAATGATGCAAAGGAGACATTAAAACAATATCAAACATGGTTGACACAAACCTACTGCCATTATAATATGCTCCTCACTTAGTGACGAATTCGTTTAATGACATGGTGTTAGGAACGGAACTCCGTCGTTAAGTGAGGAGAGGCTGTATATACATAAACACGTACATGTGCATGTAGTGTAACCTTAGCATAAGTGGAAGTAGTATCTGCTTTTTTTAATATTTTTTAGACAGAAATTAAAAAGCACCAGCTATCCTACCATTGTGTAAAACAATTACAGGTTCCTGTTTCATACACATGTGCATGTAGTGTAACCTTAGTATAAGTAGAAGTAGTATCTTCTTTTTTTAATATTTTTTAGACAGAAATTAAAAGGCACCAATTACAGGTTCCCATTTCATACACATTTGGCAAGATGATAGTACCTCCCTGGGTGGTTGCTATCTACCAGCCTACTACTATGTTTGTTGTACAGTGGAACCTTGGTACTCAAACAGCTCCCTACTCAAACAATTTGGTATTTGAACGCTTTGTTCGGTAAAAGAAATCACTCGGTAGTCGACCGTTTGCTCAGCACTCGACCAAACAAATGCGACCTGTTAGAACTTCACTGTAAACTATTTCATGTTTCTTTTCATTTTTTGGTGTTTTTTTATATTATTTGTATCAATAAGTCACCATGGGGCATAAGAAGATTAGTGATAACAGCCAACAAAAAAGAAAATTGGTTGGGAAAAATTTGTTTGGTACTCAGATCAGCACTCAAACAGCCTTCTTGAAGGAATTAAGTTCAAGTACCGAGGTTCCACTATATTTAGTTTTTATTGCCAAGCGTTCTGAATGATCTCAACAGTCAAATTGCTTTTAATATTTCAGTACTGTACTACCTACCATTTTAAAAGTGGTTTCATTACCATTGTAATCCTGACATACTTTTTTATTTACACTTTTCTCTAGATAATTGGGCAATGTTATTTGCTCAGCGCTTGGCACTGAAAAACCAAGTGTCTCTACATGTGGCATTCTGCTTGGTTCCAAAGTTTCTTGATGCCACAATACGCCATTACGACTTCATGCTGAAGGGTAAATATTTATTCGGGTATTTCATTCTAGTGTATTGTTGACACTGCTCTCTCTGAAGACGTTTTTCTATTTTTTTTTTTTTTTGTCTCATAACATACTCACAGGCCTCCATATCAAGCCCTTATATATAGCCCACAGTGGCTTCTGAGACCTGTTAACCCTTTCAGGGTCCAGGTCCCAGAAAATTCCCCACAGGGTCCAAAAATTATAAAAATAAATAAATTATTAATTTTTTTTCTTACGAAATGGTAGAGAAAATTATTTTCTGAAAGTAATAAAATAAAAAGTATGATATTTGATAAAAAATTGATGAAATTACACTCGCGAATTTTGCTGTGTCAGTGATATTTACGCAGCAGCAATTTTGCCCACTTGGAGTCCTATTTTTGGCCAGTTACTTTGTTCCGTTAACCCTTTCAGGATTTTTGACGTACTATTACGTCTTATGCGCCAGGGTTTTTGACGTACTAGTATGAGTAAATTCTAGCGCCCTCAAATCAATCAGAAAAAGGCTGGTACAGTGGACCCCCGAGTTTCGACCACCTCAAAACTCAAACAATTATGTAAGTGTAATATTGTAAGTTTATTTTGGGGGTCTGAAACGAACTAACCTACTTTACATTATTCCTTATGGGAACAAATTCGTTCGGTAATGGCACTTGAACAGCCTTCTGGAATGAATTATGGCCGAAACTCGGGGTCCACTGTACTCCTACATATGATAGAATGGGTTTACATGGTAAGTGTGCACGGTAGGAAAAAATCTAACCACCCACATTGCAATGTGGGAGTGGTAATTCAATGCGCCTTTGTCACCAAGCCAAGCGGTAAGGAATACTTCACTCTCCAGCAGTGTGGGTGGTGGGGAAGGCAGTAGGGGGGGGAACCAGTGTGGGTTGTGGGGAAGGGAGCATGGGTTTGTGTAAACAACATGGCTGGCTGGCAAGCAATCTGGCTGGCTGGCAGGTAATCTGGCTGGCAGGCAATCTGGTTGGCTGGCAATCTGGCTGGTTGACAATCTGGCTGGCTGGCAGGTAATCTGGCTGGCTGGCAGGTAATCTGGCTGGCTGGCAGGTAATCTGGCTGGCTGGCAATCTGGCTGGCTGGCAATCTGGCTGGCTGGCAATCTGGCTGGCTGGCAATCTGGCTGGCTGGCTATCTGGCTGGCTGGCAATCTGGCTGGCTGGCTATCTCACTGGCTAGCTATATGGCAATCTGGCTGGCTGGCTGGCTGGCTATCTGGTTGGATGGCTGGCTGTCTTGTCTGTCTGTCTCACAGGTTCACATAAATACAATTATACATAGTGTAAATTACCTAGGATAACCCAAGAAATCCAGGCTTGCAAATAATATGTATCAGGACTCAGATCTCAGATGTGACGCAGTGACTACTGCGTTGTGTGTAATACTTGTTGGTTCACTAGTGACTCTTCTGAGACAGAGAGAGACAGAAAGAGAAACAAGCAGACAGATAGACAGACAGACATGTTTATGTGTAAAGTGAAAACAAATAAAGCAAGGCAGTGTACCCTCATCAAATGTCACCACTGTCATTAGTAGACTGATAAGATAAGATGGCACCCCTCATCAAATGTCACCACTGTCATTAGTTTAGTGATAAGATAAGACGAGGCTCACCCCTCATCAAACGTCACCACTGTCATTAGTTTAGTGATAAGACTGGGTGACACGTCATACACCATGCTTCAATTATTATTATTACTATTATTATTATATTCTCCCATGTATCCTAGGTAATTTACACTATGTATAAATTGTATTTATGTGTACCTGTGAGACAGAGACAGAGCCAGCTAGCCAGCTGGTCAGCCAACCAGCCAACCAGCCATCCAGCCAGCCAGTCAGTTAGCCAGCTGGTCAGCTGGTCAGCCAGCCAGCCATGTTGTTTACACAAACCCATGCTCCCTTCCCCTCGAAAATATTGCTGGGACCTATGAATTCTATGTACAGTGGACCCCCGCCTAACGAGCACCCCGGAAATCGTACAATTATGTAAGTATAATGTAAGTGCTTGTGGAAGCATATTTTTGGGGGTCTGAAATGGACTAACCTACTTGACATTACAGTGGTCCCCCGTTTAATGAGCAAAATTCATTCCAGGAGCCTGCTCAAGTCCCATTACCGAACGAATTTACTTCCTTAAGAAATAATGTCACGTAGGTTAGTCTATTTCAGACCCCCAAAAATACATTTCCACAAGCACTTACAATATTATACTTACATAATTGTACGATTCCCTGGGTGCTCGTTAGGCGGGGGACCACTGTATTTCTTAAGGGAGTAAATTCGTTTGGTAATGGCACTTGAGCAGGCTTCTGGAATGATTTTTGCTCGTTAGGCGGGGGTCCACTGTATATATTTCTAGACAATAGTATGTGACTAAAATAGGTGAAAATGTTCACCTGTCAATGTTTGTACAGTTGTTGTGTAGTATACAAGGAGTGTATATATCCAAAATATGGCTTATATTGGTCTCACAGGCCATAAAAGTTACTTGAAAAAATAAAATGTTAAAAAATAAAAGAAAAAAGTAGAAAAATAAAAAACAAACTACAGTGGACCCCCGGAAATCGGCCACTTTCCAACTCAAACAATTATGTAAGTGTATTTTTGTAAGTGCTTTTGTAAGTGTATTTTTGGGGGTCTGAAACAACTAATCTAATTTACATTTGTCCTTATGGGAATAAATTCGTTGGGTAATGCCACTCAAACAACATTCTGGAACGAATTATGGCCAATTTCCGGGGGTCCACTGTATTACTGGGTGACCGTCAGTTGGTGATGTTGCCGTAAGCGGCTCACTTTCTGTCAACTTCATGCCTCCATATCTCGGTAAATATTGATCGCAATTTTTTTTTTTTTGCCTATAAGACTCACAAAAATATGCTCTATCATTTCATAAGAAAAAATAATTTTTTTTTCGAAAAATTTTCGACCCTGAGAACGAGTCTGAGAGAGAGTCTCTTGACTCTGAAAGGCTTAAACTAAATTTTTAGCTATTTCGCTAGTATGTGTTTTATTTTATCTATTGAGCACAAGAAATCACCCAGTCAACTACAGTATTTCAACTACCCAATAAAGTGATCGGAATTGGTAATTTGGCCAATTTCACACAAAGTTGAAAATATTCCATTTTCAAAATAGGGTCCAGAATAAACAATGCAGGCATCTCTGGCACTAAAATAACATTTCCTTTGTTAATTAGTTATGTTTCCAGGCTTTACAGATGAATTCCATTTTGATTTTTAATTCAGAGAATTTTTATTCACTCAAAAAGAAATTGATGATTTACTGTAATGCAATATTGTAATAATTGTATAAATAATATCAGTGCATTCACAAATGCGCTGATATTATTTATACACTGATGTGTATTGGACGCGTGATGTGATTTGTTTGCTCTTGGACATTGACAAAAATCGAACATTTTCGCTACTTTGAGCTCAATTTCAAGCTATTTTCAATACTGAAACCAATCAAAATCATCTCTACAGTGGACCCCCGAGTTTCGTAAAAACTTCACTCCTGAAGTCTGCTCAAGTGCCATTACCAAACGAATTTACTCCCTTAAGGAAAAATGTCACGTAGGTTAGTCTATTTCAGACCCCCAAAAATACACTTCCACAAGCACTTACAATATTATACTTATATAATTGTACGATTTCCGGGGTTTACGAAACTCGGGGGTCCACTGTATTTCTGTAATATATTTTCCATTCCATCAAATGAGATCAAGAAACCGCAAATACAACCATAAAAACCATATGAAAATACACCACAAAGTTGCTGTTTTAATCCAAAAACATGGTAAGTTTTTTTTTCTCATGCACTGCGTGCTGCAGGATTTGTTTTATATGGTGCACACTTACCCCATAGATGCATTCTCTCATATCTAGGCCCAAATTTACCGCTCATCTGAGTGAGCTGAGCTCATGACGTAGTACTACGGCTTGGACCCAGGCTTCAAAGCCGTAGAACTATGGGACAGACCCTCAAAGGGTTAAAATATGAAGGGCTGTTACCACCCCTTCTGGACTAATCAGGTTCCTCAACTATATATTACTACAGTGGACCCCCGAGTTTCGGTCATAATTCATTCCAGAAGGCTGCTCAAGTGCCATTACCGAACGAATTTACTCCCTTAAGGAATAATGTCAAGTAGGTTAGTCCATTTCAGACCCCCAAAAATACACTTACAAAAGCACTTACAATATTACACTTACATAGTTGTATGATTTCCGAGGTGACCGAAACTCGGGGTCCACTGTATTCTCTCTATATTCACTGTTATTTCATGTCTAGAGTCATTATTATCTACAGTAGGGCCCCACTTATACGGCTGGTTAGGTTCCAGGCAGAACCTAACGGAAAGCAGACTTCGCCGAAAAGAAAAACTCCATTTTTTTCCATATATAAATGCATATAAATGCCAGATAACAAGTTTAAACTAACATATATTAAGTTAGCAATAGAACTAGGCATTAAAAAGTAAAATACACACACAGTACACTCATTATTTACCTCAAAATATTTGTTGTCTTAATGTAGGGCAAAAGGTGAGTAGTATTTACTATAAGAAATCAGGTGTGGTAGGTATGGTAGCCCTCCTGGCCACCCCACCCACACATACTATACTATGATGCTTAACCCTTTAACTGTCCACATGTAGATCTACGTTCACTCGCGCACTGCTCCGATTATTTAAAAAAAAAAAAAAAATTTTTAACCCTTAAACGGTCCACACGTATATTTACGTTAGCACTGCTACTGCCCCAAACGTAATTTTACGTTTTATTTTTCCTGCCTCCAAATTTGGCACGATTGGCCTGAGATGCCTTGTCAGCATAGAATGGGTCTTAACACTCGGTGTGCGCCATATTAAAAAAATCTGGGACTACTTAGTACCTTGTGGGAGCACCAGTTAATTTGAGGGCCAGCTAGAGCAGACACTGCGGCATACACTATAGATTCACTGATGTCATATCCTATTAACACTCCCCTTTGAAGTGGAAAGTGATGTCAGCAGGCTGGCAGGCCAGCTGGCTGCCTCCCTGCATGGGGACCTGGCTGGCAAACAGCTGGTTGGCTAGCAGCTGGCTGGTCAGCTGGATACCTGATTGGCTGTCTGTCTCTGTCTGTCTGTCTGTATCTATCTGTCTCTGTCTCACAGGAACACATATGTAAATACAATTATACATAGTGTAAATTACCTAGGATAACTAAAAAAATCAAGACAAAGTGTTATAATGTGCTTGTGATCTGCGTAATACCAGTTGGTTCTTGAGCTACTCTCTGAGACAAACAGACAGAAAGGAGACGACACACAGGCAGACAGAAAGACAGACACACAGACAGACAGATACAGACAGACAGGTTTGCATAACAAATAAAGGGAAGCAATGTAAGCTGTCAAATGTAATCATGGTAATTACTGGACTGATAAGAAGAGATAAGACTACGGCTCACCCTTCTCTGAAATGTCACCAGAGTCATTAGTGGAGATCAGATGAGATAAGGCAGCGACACAAATCTTTTATTATTATTATTATTATTATTATTATTATTATTATTATTATTATTATTATGCACTTATTATTATTATTATTATTATTATTATTATTATTATTATTATTATTATTATTATTCACTATTATTATTATTATTCACTATCATTATTATTATTATTATTATTATTATTTTTATGCACTATCATTATTATTATTATTTGAGTACAATTTCAGTACCTAATATTAGTGTCAGAACAAAGATTAGCTATGAAATCACAAGAACTACTGTCAGGTGAGCATCCAGTGCCAACTTCTTCGCCTCATATCTCGGTAACTACTGACCCAAATTCTTTTTTTTTTTTTATCCTATAACACTTAAAAAAATGTGCTCTTTATTTCTCTATAAAAAAAATATTTTTTTTTTCAAAAATTCGGGGCACTGCGCGAGGTAACGTAAATATACGTTTGGACCGTTTAAGGGTTAAATGAAGAGCGCA
>WNWK01054523.1:0-10000 GCA_009830355.1 Cherax destructor
AGTCCAAGGGATTCAAAGACTAACCCAAAAGGGTTCTTTCAGGCATACAGAAGTAAGATTAGGGACAAGATAGGCCAACTTAAGAGTAGCTCAGGTCAGATCACTGACAGTGATAAGGATGTGTGAACTTTGCAATGCATACTTCCTCTCGTTTAAATCAAAGATGTAAATTAGACATGAAATTTGGGATTTTATGAGGAAACGTTGCCACACAGTGAAGCAATACAAAGTAGAAGAAGGAGAGGAGGAGTTGGTATCAGTCCTCGGCCTGGAGTCGATGTGTTCATCCATCAATCTTGTTAGAGTGTAGCACAAGGCCGTAGAGGTGGCTATATGCTGTAATCAGGTGAGATGCAGCAGGAGGAGGCAGGTCATGGGTATCAACCACTAGTCAGTAGCCCTTTGTCCAAAGGTTTGGACAAATGTTGAAGAATCCTTGTATCAAGATCCCAAGAAGTTGCTGTTCAGACAGGATGTAGATGAATGGTTCAGAGAACCGACAAGTTGTAAAATTAGACACATATGCAACACTTGGGTATCTTTATTGAGGATTCTTCAACATTTGTCCAAACCTTTGGACAAGGACTCTACTTCGACTAGTGGTTGATACCACTATGATGCCTCCTCCTGCTGCATCTCACCTGATTACAGCATATAAGCCACCTCTACGGCCTTGTGCTACACTTCTAACAAGATTGATGCACTGAACACATCGACTCCAGGCCGAGGGACTGATAACCTCAAACTCCTCCTCTCCTTACACCTTTCTACTTTGTATTGGACTGATGAAGCCACTGTGTGGCGAAACGTTTCCTCAATAAAGATACCCAAGTGTTGCATATGTGTCTAATTTTACAACTTGTCGGTTCTCTGAACCATTCATCTACAATCAGGAAGATACTAGAGAAATTCCAGAAATAAATTATGTAGAACAGGACGATAATAAACTATGCACTATTAGGGTAACTAGTGACATGGTCCTCAGACAAATAGAGAAATTAAAACCTAACAAATCCCCAGGCCTTGATGAACTGTTTGCAAGGGTTTTAAAGGAATGTAAAGAGGAACTTAGCAAACCTTTGGCTAATCTTTTCAATATATCACTAGAAATTGGCATAGTGCCAGACAAGTGGAAAATGGCAAATGTAATACCTATTTACAAGGCAGGTGATAGGTCCTTAGCTTCGAACTATAGACCAATAAGCCTACCTCCATACTTGGTAAATTCATGGAATCAATAATTGCCGAAGCAATTCGTAGCCATCTTGAAAGGCATAATTTGATTAATAAATCTCAACACGGTTTTACAAAGGGGCGTTCCTGTCTTACGAATTTACTAACTTTCTTCACAAAGGTAATTGAGGAGGAAGATCATGGTATTGAATATGATATTGTGTATATGGACTTCAGTAAGGCTTTCGATAGAGTTCAACATCAGAGGCTGTTGAGAAAAATTAAGGCACACGGAATAGGAGGAGAATTTTTTTCCTGGGTAGAGGCATGGTTGACAAATAGGCAGCAGAGAGTTTACATAAATGGGGAGAAATCAGAGTGGGGGCACGTCACGAGCGGACTTCCACAGGGTCAGTGTTGGACCCTTGTTGTTCACAATTTACATAAACGACATAGACGAGGGAATAAATAGCGACATAAGCAAATTTGCTGATGACACCAAAATAGGCCGTCCAATTCATTCAAATGAGGACATTGGAGCACTCCAGGAGGATTTGAATAGAATGATACAGTGGTCGAGAAGTGGCAGATGCAGTTTAATATAGACAAATGCAAAGTTCTAAATGTTGGACAGGAAAATAACCATGCCACATATAAACTAAATAATATAGATCTTAATATTACGGATTGCGAAAAGGATTTAGGAGTTCTGGTTAGCAGTAATCTAAAACCAAGACAACAGTGCATAAGTGTTCGCAATAGAGCTATCAGAATCCTTGGCTTCATATCAAGAAGTATAAATAATAGAAGTCCTCAGGTTGTTCTTCAACTCTATATATCTTTGGTAAGGCCTCATTTAGATTATGCTGCACAGTTTTGGTCACCGTATTACAGAATGGTTATAAATGCACTTTAGAACGTACAAAGGAGGATGACAAAGTTGATCCCATGTATCAGAAATCTTCCCTATGAGGATAGACTGAGGCCCTGAATCTGCACTCCTAGAAAGGCGTATAATTAGGGGGATATGATTGAGGTGTATAAATGGAAAACAGGAATTAATAAAGGGATGTAAATAACGTGCTGAAATATTTAGTATTGACAGGACTCGCAGCAATGGTTTTAAATTGGAAAATTCAGATTCAGGAAGGATATAGGAAAGCACTGGATTGGTAATAGAGTTGTGGATGAGTGGAATAAACTCCCGAGAACCGTCATAGAAGCTACGACATTGTGTAGTTTTAAAATAGGTTTGGTAAATACATGAGTGGGTGTGGGTGGGTGTGAGTTGGACCTGACTAGCTTGGGCTACTAGGTCAGATGCCGTGCTCCTCTTAAGTGAATGTGACTGACCTGAACAGGTCAAGGCATTGGCTTAAGTCTGTGGGAGAATTTGGGCCTGCCTCATGGGCCCGTAGGCCTGCTACAGTGTTCCTTCTTTCTTATGTTTATAACATGAAGGTGGCGAGGTAATAAAATCTGAGAGGTGCAATAGCTCGATCGCCTAGCACCTCAGCTCACACTCTAAGGTCCGGAGATCGAATCTCCTCCGGTACGGCCGGAAAACATTAGGGACATGTTTCCATAAGACACCTGCTGTCCCTGTCCCTGTTCACCCATCAGTTTAAAATTGGTACCTGAGTGTTAGTCGACTGGTGTGGGTCGCATCCTGGGACAAAACTGACCTAATTTGCCCGAAATGCTCAGCATAAAAAGGTGTTTTCTATATAGTAGTATGTCGTTGATGTCAGCTAGGACCGTATACCTTGTACATGTACTTGTAGTAAATAAAGATATATATATACTGTATATATATTATCATTTTTATTTAAAGCAATGATGTAGTTATGCTTCCAATTTCCTTACCCTTTTCGCTGCTTCGTTTTCTTTGCTTGACTTCAAATTAGTAATTTTACCTGGTGGCTAAGCTCCGCTTCACACACGGAGGGCCCGGGTTCGATTCCCGGCGGGTGGAAACATTTCGACGTGTTTCCTTACACCTGTTGTCATGTTCACCTAGCAGCAAATAGGTACCTGGGTTGTGTCGAGGTATGCGCATTCTTGGGGACAAGATTAAAGACCCCAATGGAAATAAGACAGACAGTCCTCGATGACGCACTGACTTTCTTGGGTTATCCTGGGTGGCTAACCCTCCGGGGTTAAAAATCCGAAGAAATCTTATCTTATCTTATCTTATCTGTTGTTGTGGTGTATGTAGTGGTGTGTTGTCGTTGATGATGATAGTCACTTAGAGAGAGTATACATGTATTGTTACTCTGGCTTTCATTATACCCTACAACCATGACAGTGGCGAGGAGGATGGTTTTTGTGCCAATGTGGTGCTGAAGTTGTGGTGTTAATGGCAGCCCAGAACGTTGCAGCACAGCAGTGATTACTACTAGAAGCTACAGCAGCAACACAAATGGGTGAAGCATAGCGCGGTCATCACAGGTGAGGCTGGAGCCTTTCAAGTTTCAATCCACTTAAGATCTCTTTGGGGCTTTGGCTAAGTTTGTTGGAAGCTAGTTTCGCTCATTTGGGAATTACAGAGCAAGGTAAAGAGAACTTCTTGCTAGTTTCCATGGGATTAGAATAATGTGTTCTATGTAACGTGAGTGCAGTTACCACACACAAACCGTATAGGACTTGGTAGGGCCCTGAAAGTTATTATGAAGTGAAACTCAGCCTACCACCAAGTTTGTTGGCATTTCAAAGGAAAACGACTGGATGAGTCCTTGCATGATTGTGCCAGACCTAAAGGCTTGGCAGTGAAGCGTATCTTTGGGGGCCAATTTGACCCAAGAATTAGGGACCAATTATTCATGGCGGTGGTGTATGAGATTTATTTCCCTAACTTAGTTGCAGGAAAATTTGGACTTGCAAAGTATGCAGTCTGCAAAAAAATTTGAAAAACTTTGGAACAGGCATTCGTTAGTGAGAAGAACACTGTTCCTGAGGTACAAGTAATTAACGCAGTGAAGTGTAAAGATCGTGGTTTCCAGCATAGTAGTGTTAACTGTAAATTTAAAAAATTTTTACAAAAGGCTCTCTCAATACCAGATTATGTAGGTTTTTGTATAGCCGCAGGGAAACTGTTCATTCCTCCACTGGTAAGACACCAACAGAAAAGATGTTAATGAGAATTTTAAAGTTCCAGTAGCGGCTGTCAAACGTCATGTTAAGGAAGACAAGTCACTGTATAACACGGGTAGTGGTGAACTACAGGGGATGAGAAGCAATTTCAAGTTGATGATGCTGTGTATGCCAGAAATTTTGGAAAAGGTAACCTCTTGATCTGAGGAATTGAACCCTTCGGTCTTCTTCTTCAGACCGAACCTAATTACCCCCCCCCCATTCTCCCTCCCTATCCCTCCTTTCCCATTCCTCCTCCTTTTCCCCACCCCTCTGCTCTCCCTTTTCTGTTTTCAGCATTTGGGGTCCTCCCTCAGGCATTATAATTCCTAGGTAAGGGGAAGGGTACCTTGGTCCATCCCATTCCGTTGAGGTCCTTGGTAGTAGTTCAGTTTGTTGTGGAATCTGGATCATCTGGGAATGACCCAATCCCTCTCCGGTCTCCCGGGGTAAGGCTTCGGATGTCTTTCAGGTGATGGATGTATCTCTGGAGGCTACCTGTCGGATTCCAGGAGATTGTGGCAGAAGGAGGTTTGCCATGTGGCAGATATCTGACTGCCCTCTCTTTTGTCCACCGAGGTGGCTCGGTAGATGTGAGGTTGCTATCCCGGATTACTTGTTTACTGGCATGAAGGGTAGGCTTCCATGCCTCATGTGCACTACTAGCTGCATTGAAGTCCTCTTGGGTGTGGGGGGGGGATTTACAGCACTTTCATTCCTCCTAGGACCTACCTCTTCACGTTCTCCTCCACCTTTTTCCTTTTTTTTCCATTTCTTTTTTTTTGTTTTTGGAAAAAGAAAAAGAAAAAAAGTGACCTAAATATGGAATCCCAAATCCATGAAACTGCTCCTGCTGTGCCCCTTTCTGCTGCAGCACACTATTACAACCCTGCCTTGTTACCGGACCATTCTTTGGACCTTTCAAATACCCCTGTATCTTCTGCTGGTGACATTGTCTCCGGACATCTTCGAACATGCTTCCGGCTTCTCACCAAACAGTGAGTCGATTTTCAGATCGCCCATCTATCTCAGGACGGACCACCTCCGGTCCACACCAAAACGACCACGACCATTAACAGATAACACTGCTGTGACTACCTCTCACTCTTCCCAGAAAAGATTAGCACGACACTCGCTCCCCTTACACAGTACACTTCATAATACACAATGGACTAACTCAACTCAAACTGACTATCTACTTGATCATTGTATCAGCAAGGCACTCCTCTGCCTTGTTGGTCAAAACATTTCATTTCAAGTTCTTAATTAAGAGTGGTGCATGTATCGTTCCAGTACGAAATGCTGACCAGGCTCACCATCTTTCTCTTCTTACCTCCACAGATGCTATTCCTGTAACAATCCAAAAACACATTTCCTCAATTCTTGTAGTGTACCGTCGTTCTGCCACATACTATTGTTCAGCGTGATTTTCGGACATGTAATGACATTCTGGGGCAACTTGAGCTCCAAGATCCCCCTATTCTCAAAGTGGACACTTACGCGCTACCTGCCCACTGGCGGAGAGGCTTCCCCTGCAATGCACCTTGGTTAACCTTTGACTCCTGTGAGCTTCCGTCCTCGGTTTATATTGCAGGACACCATTTGCAAGTCCGAGAGTTGATCCCTACACCACAACAGTGTAGAAATTGCTGGCGTTTTGGCCATCCAGCGAAATATTGCAGGTCCATTAAATAAATATTAAATAAATAAATTTTAAATATTTTTATTTCTACAAGTACATGTACAAGATGTACAGGCCTAACTGACAACAATGACATACTACTATATAGAAAGCCGCTTGTTTTGCAGAGCATTTCGGGCAAATTAGGTCAGTTTTGTCCCGGGATGCGACCCACACCAGTCGACTAACACCCAGGTATCCATTTTATACTGATGGGTGAACAGAGACAACCGGTGTAAGGAAACACGCCCAATGTTTCAACCCTCGCCGGGAATCGAACCCGGACGCCTCACCGTGTGAAGCGAGAGCTTTTGCCAACGTCAAGGACCACCATAACAGAATGCCTAAGGCAGAATCCCCAATTTGTGGTGCTGCCAACCATTCCAATACATCTTGCAGACTACCTTCTCGTTGCCTTAATTGTAATGAGGCTCACCCAGCATACTCTCGTCGTTGCCAAGTTTACTTGAAAGAACGAGAAATACGCTGTCTCGAAAAGAAAGAAGGCTTCACTTACGTCTTGGCAGTCTCTCATCTCCGCCTCCAAGTGAAACCTCCACGACTTTCTTATTCTCGAGTTATTAAACGCCTTCCAACCTCGGGGGTATCTGCTCCCACAATCTCCTCTGTGGTCATAACTTCTGCAGTCACCTCTGTTTCTAACTCTCTAGCAACCCTGGCCTCAGAGGTCCCCACCTCGTTGCCTCAACCTGCCCTTGAGTCGTCTTCTCGTTCGAATGTATCTATGTCTGCAAGGACTCACACAACTATATCTTCCGTTTGCCTCTTTACTTCTCCAAAGTCCAAATCTTCCACAAAGTTCAAATCTTCTTTAACCCTTCCTTCACTTCTTCCTAAACATTTATACTTTCCAGTCTTTGCCTAGTACTTTACTCTTACCGTTTCTGTTACAAATGTGGAGATTCAGCTTTTCCCTCGTACAGTTCCATCCCCTCCCAAGTTTCTCCCTTCCCTGTCTCCTCCCAAGTTTCTTCCTCTCCTGTCTCCTCCCATGTTAACTCTAACCTTTCATCCTCCCTCTCATTGGTACCTTCGATCGTCGCTCCGATCTTTACTCACCCTCCTCCTCCTATCTCTGATGTCGAACCATCTGCAATTTCCTTGTCCTCCATAACACTTGAAGTTATCTCCGAATATACTGAGGAGACAAACCCAATGATGGACACCGAGCCATCACCCATCACTCCTCTTCCTCACTTTTCTAAACCATGTACAAACTCCTTCCATCGCAGTGTTCCAATTCTTCGCTGCTTAATCGTCTTTCGCTGCCTCCTCATGTAGATTTCACTAACCCTCCTAGTCTATAGACACTTATTGCTTCATGTTATCAGTATTCTCATGACTTATTTACAGTGGAATATTCGAGGCCTCAGGGGTAATCGAGGTGAGCTTCAGGTGTTGCTCTCTCAGTTTTCCCATGTTTGTGTCTGTTTACGAAAACCAAATT
Organism: Cherax destructor; assembly: GCA_009830355.1. Taxonomy (NCBI): domain Eukaryota; kingdom Metazoa; phylum Arthropoda; class Malacostraca; order Decapoda; family Parastacidae; genus Cherax; species Cherax destructor. Next base: position 7,455 of record WNWK01054523.1, read on the forward strand.
TACCCTCCGCTGTTGTCCTCCCGTCTCGGGCTATATTTTATTGCATTCATCAGATCTTTTCCCGATGTAACTTTTAATGAAAGTGCACTCTAGTACAAACAGGTATACCATACCATCAGATTTTTTGTTCATACTTCGCTGCTTTACACTGTAGCCCGCATATACTTGAACAAGTGGTAAATAGTTTGTTCTTTGTATCTTTCTCAATCTCGATCTTTATCTATTCCAGATGTTGCATTTCTGGTTTCTTCCTTATACTTTATACTTCTAATTCTGTTCTGCAAATTTGGAACTAATTCCTCTAGGATTTTCAAGTGTATATAATCATATATCTCTCCTCCTGCATCATAGGGAGTACAGGTTGAGGAACTTGCAATACTCCTATCCTGTAGTGCTGTATGACTCCAGTAGGTTTAGCGCTAGGTTTTTATTATAATAATAATGATGGGAAAGGTGACCCTTGGGTATAAGGGAAGATTGTGGGTTAGGAATTATAAAGTTCAAATTAAAGGTTTGGTAATGATATGGAAAAGACATATAGATCAACTCATGCCAAGGTTTAGGAGTGATGGAGAGCAAACACTGATCACAACAGTACCAGAAGCTGTAAGGAATGGGATGGTAATTCCTGGTTAGCAAAGCAAAGGGCACCTTATGGTCTGAGGAACTGCCCACAATGGATAATAGTGGTAATAAACTTAAGGATCAGGTTTGTATGCAGGAAGACCCTCCTGGAAGGTTTGATGATGAAAACAGAAGTGGGAGAGGAGAGGTTGCACCTCAGGACAGTTATAAATTAGACACATACGCAACATTTGGGTATCTTTATTAAGGAAACGTTTCGCCACACAGTGGCTTCATCAGTCCAATACAAAGTAGAAAGGTGTAAGGAGAGTAGGAGTTTTGAGGTAATCAGTCCCTCGGCCTGGAGTCGATGTGTTCAGTCCATCAATCTTGTAGAATGCACAGCATATGTCCGTAGAGGTGGCTTATATACTGTAGTCAGGTAAGGTGAAGCAGCAGGAGGCGGGGTCATAGTAGTACCATCCACTAGTCGAAGTAGGTCTTCGTCCAAAGGTTGAAAAGTGTTGAAGAATTCGTTTGTATTAAGATCCCAAGATGTTGCTGTGTCAGACAGGGTGTAGATGAATTTGTTCGTCGCCCTGCTTACTTCGTCCCTTTTCTCTTCGTCTACATTCACTCCTGTCTTCCCTTAACTCCCACCTCTATATGTTCATGTGACATCTCCCTTTTCCCTACCCCCTTGGGAAGTTCCTGCTGTCCGTGTCTGTTCTATTCCTCTACCTTGCGCGAAAGCCCAACTACCTACGGCGGCTTCTCGCTCTTTTTTTCTAGATCACTTCCGTTCTCATTCCCATGCCATCGCAGTGTACACCGATGGTTCAAAGTCGTCTGACGGCGTCGGATTCGCAGCAGTGTTTCCGGACAGCGTCGTGCGAGGGCATCTATTACCCTCGGCTAGAATATTTACCGCTGAATTGTATGCCATTCTTGTGGCACTTATCCGTATTGCATCTATGCCTGTATCACCATTTGTGGTCGTTTCAGACTCCCTTAGTGCTTTACAGGCTATCCGTAAAATTGATACACCTCACCCCTAGTTCTTCGTATCCAACTTTGGTTATGCGTATCTCTAGCAAGCACAAAGATATTGTTTTTGTTGGGTCCCTGGTCATGTTGACGTACAGGGCAATGAACAGGCAACACTGCTGCGGTCAGCAGTACATGACCTTCCAGTTTCATACAGGTGTTCCTTTTACAGACTATTTTGCGGTCATTGCTACCCACCTTCGCACCCGTTGGCAACAACGCTGGTCTGACCTGCTAAATAACAAACTTCATTCTGTTAAACCGAGTATAGTTTCTGGCCTTCTTGTCACCAATGTCGAGGTTGGGAGACTACACTCTCCCGTCTTCGCATTGGCCACACTCGTCTTACGCACGGGTATCTCATGGAGAGGCTCCTGCTCCTTTATGTGAGCATTGTCAGGTTCCAGTGTCTGTTCGACATATCTGTTGGACTGTCCACTTTATCAACGAGCACGCAGAATGTACCTCCAACGGCGTCTTCGCTCTGCGGCCCTTTCTTTACCTTCCCTTCTTGCTGATGGACCCTCCTTTAATCCAGACTCTCTCGTTGACTTTTTGACAGAAACTGACTTACTACACACACTTTGAAGATTATACCTCTAGCACCTCCCTCAGTCCCTTCTAACTCGATCTCTTGCTACCCTCTATCCCTGCACTATCCACTGTCCTGCTGCACTCCATACCCTACTAATCATCCATCTCCGCTTACAATCTATTCTCCTGCATCCTGTCCTGCACTGCCGCGCTGTATGACCCTTGTGGTTGAGCGCTTCTAATCGTGCCGATTAGGAAAATTATTCTCTATTTTAATGATCTGCCGGTATGGATCCCGGCCCGGGTCTCTTCCAATTTGGCGACCCGGCATCGGTTCTCCTGTAGGGAAGTGTCATGTATCGACATTAAAGGTACATGTGTGGTATTCCTTTGGTGGGAAG
>WNWK01054524.1:0-11538 GCA_009830355.1 Cherax destructor
TCTGCTCACCTCGACGATGTCAGCTGAGGCAGTCGATGGTTTGCCTCACCTCAGCAATGTCAGCTGAGGCAGTTGATGTTTGTGTCACCTCAGCGACGCCGCGTGCTCTACCACTGAGGCCAGCCTGGGAGAGGGTAGTTGAGGTTATATCACAACAGTTCCCCCTGAAATCAGAATGAAGACGTTAGTGTGGCACAAGGTTACCTGGGGATTTGGGGAGGGGGGTATTCATGCGTGAGGGAAGGGGAATTGTGTGAAAGGAGGGGGAGAGAGGAAGCACGGAGGGGGAGCCGAACTCTCACCATTTATAGTGATGCTGACTTCCGCCACGGGCTACAAAGATGGCCAGCAGAGTAATAGTCTCAGTGTACCCCAGGCTTGCCACCTGAGGCCCACTACCTCCCTACCAACCTTACTACCAACCTATCAACCTACCTATCAACCTACCTACCAACCTATCTACCAACCTATCTACCAACCTACCTATCAACCTATCTACCAACCTATCTACCAACCTATCTACCAACCTACTTACCAACCTTCCTACCAACATACCTGCCAGCCTACCTACCAACTTTCCTACCAACCTACCTACCAGTCTTCCTACCAACCTTCCTACCAACCTGCCTACCAACCTACCTGCCAACCTACCTACCAACTTTCCTACCAACCTACCTGCCAACCTACCTACAAACCTACCTACCAGTCTACCTACAAACCTATCTACCAACCTACCTACCAACCTACCTGCCGACCTACCGGCCAACCTACCTATCTACCAACCAACCTACCTACCAGCCTACCTACCTATATACCTCCCTTCTCTACCTCGTCAATTTACATACCTGTTCCACTTCAATTTACACACCAGGTATTCATTATTTACACCCCCACAGCACTGGATTTACACACGTGATCCTCATTTCTGCAATAGGTCTGTCACTGACACTCACAAATTTACAGTTCCTGAACACTTGATTTATTCACATGTGTATACTGTGTACGCCTTGGTCAGTGTATTCACTAGTCCAGGTGGTACACTGAATTTACTCACGAGTCACACAACCGGTGCACTTAACTTACACACGTGACCCGTTAGTGTATCATGTGTATTGCTTGCACATGAAGTTTTACACACGACTGTGATTGTAACATTTTGCCATCTAGTATTTCTACGAGTGATGGTGTCTTATTAACACACACACATATGCCTTGTTATATGTACAGAGCTCAAGAAATTTGCAGGTTGAGCTCATGCTATTTACACATCTGGGTCATGTTTGCACGTCTGGCTCGTATCATTTACACACGCCAATGTATTTGTAAAAGAGAATCACTAAAGTTACTCCCTGATGGGCAACATTGCTGACACGGGAACTGTTATCTCTGCGCACTGCTTACATGTTTTGTTTTATTTCAGCAAATTTCATCACATACAAACGATAATGATTTGCACAACTTGGTAATCGTTTGCTAAACCGTCACTTATTTTCCATGTGTTAATTATATATTTTAATTATAGTTGTTTACACAAACAATTTTCAAGGTGTATCACCTTTTATGTGTCACAAAGTTGCTCGTCACTTATCACTAGCGTCGTGAGTACGTCTCTCTCTTACGTTATTGCTGTTCAGATGACTAAGTGGTTCTCACTGGCTGCACGTTCACTCGTATCGTTTTACATTCCCTTTTATCGGCCGCCGCGTTCCTCGTGTGTCACACCACACATCTTTTTCTGCCTTTCTCGGCGTTCACTTCTTAGATTTGGTCGTTCACTGACCTAACTTGGACGTTTATTCTTGTTTATGCTGGCTCTCTAACTTTTGTATCATCTGTTGTTCACTTTTTAGTGTTCTTTGAATGTCTGTTGTTCACATTCTCATCAATTTGTGTTGCGTTCGTATTGATTATTTTTTTGTATTAGATTGAGTTACCACACTCACTGTGGCTTTCAGCGCTCACTGGCGTTTTTACAAACGTTCACTTTTGAATTGCACCGAATTCCTGCGAGTCTCGCTTCCGGGCTTATGGCTATTTTTACCTATGTTACAAATATTTCAGTTGAGGTTCACATGTTAACGCTCCCTGACGCACTGGTATCTGGATAGCGCTACCTGGCTCTTACTATAGTTATCCTGGCTCTCACTCATTCACTCACGGTCGCTCTTTACTTCACACAACTTATTGGGCCTCACTGTAACACCGTAGCTGTATTTTAGCAAGTCTTTGGTCACTGACAGGTCACTAGTCACTGACAAGTCATGGGGTCACTGACAGGTCACGGGTCACTGACAGGTCACACCACTATTTTGCCGCACCTTCACTCTTGTACGATATTCCACATGCTAGTATCAGTCTTTTAGTATCGATATCAGTTATATTTCTCTGTGAGTTATGAACACTAGTGCACGTGTTATGCCCTGATACACGTGTGAACACGTGCACGTGTTATGCCCTGAGGTACGTGTGAGCACTGGTGCACGTGCTATGCCCTGAGGTACGTGTGAGCACTGGTGCACGTGCTATGCCCTGAGGTACGTGTGAGCACTGGTGCACGTGCCCTGTGATGCGTGTTCCCTGGCGAGCATAAAACTGGTGGGGTGGGGGGATCTGGGGTAAGTAGGATGGTTCTTTAAGTAACTTGTTTTCCTTCGTGTTGATTGCACTGCGGGCGTGGGTGAGTCGTAGGGGTGGGGGGGTGCCGGCCGGCGTTGTGTTGACGGTGTGAGCGGCGGCGGCGGCCACGGCAACGGCGGCGACGGCGACGTGACCCGCATCGTCTAGTGAGTTTCATAAAATATCGTCCACCTCACTCACTGCCGCTGCCGCCAGCCACGCCATCCTACCTCCTGACGCTCGCCAAGACTCCAGTCCTCCTTAGAAGCACACCACTGCTTTAAACCTTTTTACCAGGTGATTCATAGAGCATTGGACACCTTTCACTCGTTCAAGACGACAAGATTATCTTAGCACCAGGTCATTGGTTGTTACGCTGGTGTTGGGTGACGCGGCATACTCGTCTCAAGCGATACACTCACTGACACACTGATTTCCTTCACACTGTGACTTTGAGATTAAGTATTCTTGAACACACACGGTGATGAGTGGGAACGTGTGTGTGTGTGTGTTTGTGTGTGTGTGTGTTGTGTGTGTGTGTGTGTGTGTGTGTGTGTGCGTGTGTGTGTGTGTGCGTGCGTGCGTGCGTGCGTGCGTGAGTGCGTGTGTGCGTGAGTGCGTGCGTGCGTGTGTTTGCTGCTCTAGATAAGTGAGTACATTGAGATACCGTCCCTCACTCGCTGTTAGCTGACGTATGATCGAGCCTCTACCACTCCGCTCTGAAATAACCCACACAGGTCTAGCCCTTCATATTAATTATAACCATAATATCCGCAGTGCGGATCTTTTCACTCTTTAAAACGTTCACAATCACTTGAAACTTATCTCGCCTCCAGACAGTTCCCCCATCATCCCCCCTACACAAACACACCCCACTTACCTACCTGCCTGCCTGCTTACCTACTTACATTCCTGCCTACCTATTTCCTGGAGATGGTAACGTCCTCAACAGTAACTGTAGATTTTCTGGAACACGTTTCCAATCTGCGGTAACTAGTGACCATGTAGTTTAATACTTGACTATATCCTCATGGTCCTGCTGGTCTCCCAGCTGAGGTCACCACATTAATTACCTCGTGCGTGAAAAAACATCCCGCGTGGTGGAATATGACCAAGAAACACCTTGCTTTTGTTCCGCATTGTTACTGTTCTAAAATAAATATGAGAACAGTGCTGATATTTCCACTTTTGTTTAAAACTTCTGATAAACTCACATATAGTGTACCCTCTGTACCCCCTCCTGTGTTGCATTCATGTTTTGTACCCCCTCCTGTGTTGCATTCATGATCTGTACCCCCTCCTGTGTTGCAGTCATGACCTGTACTTCCTCTGTTGCAGTCATGACCTGTACCTATGTTGCAGTCATGACCTGTACCTATGTTGCAGTCATGACCTGTACCTATGTTGCAGTCATGACCTGTACCTATGTTGCAGTCATGACCTGTACCTATGTTGCAGTCATGACCTGTACCTATGTTGCAGTCATGACCTGTACCTATGTTGCAGTCATGACCTGTACCCTCCTGTGTTGCAGTCATGATCTGTACCCTCCTGTGTTGCAGTCATGACTTGTACCCTCCTATGTTGCAGTCATTACAGGTGGTGTGGTGTCTGGCCTACTGGCTGCACCTGGTCTCGCCGGTGCACGGTGCTGCTGCACCTGGTCTCGCCGGTTCACGGTGCTACTGCACCTGGTCTCGCCGGTGCACGGTGCTACTGCACCTGGTCTCGCCGGTGCACGGTGCTGGGTGAACCGTAAACATGAGATGAACTCCCGGCGGTGCATTGATCGCCGCCGTGACTGTGGCGGGCCACGTGCACATGTCACGTGACGCGTGCACCCACACCACCTCTAGGTCTATACTTATTAGTCCCCGTCCGCTGTGCCACACACCCACCCGCTGTGCCGCACGCCCACCCGCTGTGCCGCATACCCACCCACTGTGTCGCACACCCACTCGACATAGCGTTCTTCTGTGCCCATCCGATGTGTATCAGTTACACCTACACTAATACCCACTTAGACACTGTCATGTCATGGTTCCTGGTGGTGTCGGTGTAGGGGTGAAGCATGCAAGCACCGCCCATCCCTGTAGCACTTTCTTTACAGCAAGTTGTTGTCACAATGCTCAGCAGATCTCAGCACCGCTCAGCAGGTCCTAGCACAGCAACGTAAGTCTTGGCCAAACACCAGACATAACACTGCAGCAACTGAGCCTCCATGCACCCCTACCTGCTCTCTTGCAGCAGAGCTGCACCCTTCAGCAGCACTGCTGCCTCCCACACCCCTCAACCCGCTGCCTGCTGTAGGAGAGCGCACTAGGTACTTGCCAAGCGAGTCATGCAGTCTGTTAGTGTGGCAGATGAGACCAGACACCTCACCACATCTCTACTTATATGGACACCACCTACCCTCACTCAATATATTATACTGTATGTATATATATATATATATATATATATATATATATATATATATAATTAGCAATTAAGGCTTTATGTGGGAAACAAATCTTCAAGATAAAAAGGAGGACCAACACCATTAAGATTACCGTCTTCATAGGATATCCAGTTTATTTATTCACTGAAGAAGGACCTTCTTCAGTGAATACATAAAGTGGATATCTTGTGAAGATGGTGGTATTCTTACCAGCTTTGTATGTTGAAAATTCGTATCCCATATGAAGCTTTAATTACTGATACATGCGCGCACGGAGACATGCAGGCACAGACAGACAGGCAGATACACATACAGACACATACATACAGACACACACATACAGACACACACATACAGACACACACATACAGACACAGATAAACAGACACACACATACAGACACACACATACAGACACACACATACAGACACACACATACAGACACACACATACAGACACACACATACAGACACACACATACAGACACACACATAAAGACACACACATACAGACACACCCACATACAGACACACACACATATACAGACACAGACACACACACACAAGGTGCCACCTAAGGTTATATAAGGAGAGTTTCTCACTGTTTTAAGTGCGTTTGGTTTGTGCATAGATATATTAACCAGGATATTTAACAATGTATTCCAGATGTATGACATAAAAGAAGACGGTTTTCTTTACATTTGTTGATCAACCAGCCTGTTATTTATATTTAGCAGCGCACTGTTTCCGACCACTAGATTTGAGAATGAATGAAGGTTTGACCTTGGCGTCAGCAGAGTGCGTGATGGCTCGGGTGGCACTGCAGAGGGCCAATTTACGTTACAGCTGATCATTTACAGCTGCACACAGCTGTACAGTGCCAGAGCATTGCTTGCACTAGTCACGCTTTTACCTCTCACCCGACCACTATAAACAATTTTTTTTTCCACACAGGATGAGCCATTTTTTTCTATGATGGATATAATAGGTGAGTCTGAGCCTTGCTGGTGGAGGCGGGGGAGTCAGTCTTGGCTACACACTCACTCTTCTCAAGATAAATCTTGTGGTACGTTTCCCCGCTGAAGCTAAGGTCGCCGGAGTGACCCCGGTGTCACCATTGATAACCAAGTGTATGACTTTCCTGAAGTACGTCTGTGGTGGTCCACGCGCGGGGGAGGGGCGGGGTATGTGGGGGAAATGAGCACTGTATGGGGCCAAGGCAAGGAGGGGCATGTGTGTGGGAGAGATGATGATGGGAGGGCCGGGTAAGGGTTGCCGGTGTGGGAGACTGGGAGAGATGTTGATGGTGCGAGGGCCGGCGAGGCACTGGCGGGGTGAGCGAGGGCCAGGCTGGTGGGCGCTGCTGCAGGCCGCCGTCAGGCAGGTTATGTGCAGGCTCGCTGCCGCCGCCCCGTCGCCGCCACCACATGGGCACACTCTTCATATCTAGCTTCTAAGTAAAAAATATGAGCAAATTTGTAGCTGCATACTAGTATTTGAGGCGCTAGGGCAGTACTGGAGGGTGCAGTAGGTATGGGTAGAGGCGTCTACCTGCTGCCAAGTATAGGGCCTCTGCTTACCCATCGCCACGGTCGATACATTTAACTAGTTTGCATTTTACGAGGGACTCCCCGGCCTAATAGGGAACGTTTGCAGCTGCTTCAGCGTCAAGATACAGCTGAAGGCAAGCACTAGGGAACCAGAAGCCTGATGTCTGTTGAGACGGTGGCAGCAGCAGCAGCTACAGCACCCAGCAGTCTGGGACAGCAGAGTACAGCATGAGAGCAGGAGCAGCTGCAGCAGGCTGAGGCGGCACTACAGCAGCAGGGGCCGGCCCTCATAAGGCAGAGAGGGAGGGAGGAGTGGCAGCTCTTGTTACTAGCAGCAGGAGCCGCCACCTCCTCTGTCGCCGCCGCCGCCGCCGCCGCCGCGCACCACCGCCCGTCCCACACAGCTGCCAAACTGCAACTCTCGTATTCTTAGAGTTACCCAACTACTCGCCTCACCAACACCAACTTTCCCTGCCTTATTATCTTCAACGTGTGAACGTCGTCCCACTTTGAGGCGTGAACAGTGGGTGGTAGGCGTACCTTTACCATTGATGTACCTTTGATGGGTTTCCTGAGTTTTCCTACTTCCGGGGCCCTCCCCTGGGCCAGGCATGTTTCGTGCTTGCATGGTCAACCAGGTTGTTGTTGCTGGCGGCCCGCTGGCTCACATATCCATCACAGCGTGGATGATCTGGCACTTAGTGGAGGTACTCGTCTAGTTTCCTCTTGAAGACTTCTACACTTGTCCCAGAAGTGTCTGGTTTCTTCTGGTAAGATGTTAAACAGTCTGCGACAATGGACGTTGACAGTGTTCTCTAATTGTGCCCACGGTGTCCCAGCTTTCCACTGGGTTCATTCTACATTTTCTCTCATATCTCGCACTTCAGTACAGTATGTTATGGCAATATGCATATTTGGGACTAGGCCTTCAAATACCTTCCATGTATCATGTCTCTCTCCGCCTGCGTACCTGCAGGCGTGCAAGAAGACCAGTGCCTGCAGGCGTGCAAGAAGACCAGTGCCTGCAGGCGTGCATGAAGACCAGTGCCTGCAGGCGTGCGGGGAGACTAGGATGACTGTCACTACCTCATGAACATTATCACTATCCCATAATGACCAGTACTGGCTTACCTTCTGTTGTTTTGAAAGTTCTCACAGTCCAACCTGTCATTATTCTGGCTTTGGCTTTATTGTGTTCTCTAAAACGATAGATTCTTCCCTAGGCCTGGTTGGCTACAAAACTAGCTCGTCAGGACGGAGGATCGAGTCCCCACCACTCCTTGTGCTGAATTACCGCATAAGTTGACGTTTTACAGAGTCTAACAGTCTAACACAATAGATCGTCTGTTACGTTTCCCATTTACTTTCCTAAGAAATGATCTGTTTTCACCTGTTCAGAGTTTGCTGACTTCTTGCCCCCCCCTCCTCCCCCCGTCGTGTCGAAGCAGTTGAAATGTATCTGTCACCTGTAAATATCATACTGTTTTTTGTTGTCAACTGGAAGATTTTCCTGACGTTTGTAGTTTATCAGTCTCTTCTACTTAGGGAAAATTCGCTTTTTTTTTTATTTTGTCGTGTGTAAAACATGATATGTAACGGTGGTTTGTGTTTGTGTGTGTGTGTGTGTGTGTGTGTGTGTGTGTGTGTTGGCGGTGTTGCTCGCATGCATGAGAGTCGTGAGTTGTCGCTGGAGAAAAGATGGCCTCTAACGGGCAACAAACATGTAATGTGCAGCTAGTGACTCAGCCAGAAGCTAGCCAACACTCACACATGGATTGAGAAGCAGCAGCAGCAGCAGTGGTGACGGCAGCGGCGGCGGCGGCCGCCATAGCAGATATGATGTATGTCGATAGCAGAGGCATCAGCACAGGCAACAGTAACAGCACCCGCCGCAGCAGCAGCAGCAGCTTCAGCATTTACCGTTTCAATTAAAGGGGCGAGGAACAATAGTATTACGTACAAAGCGTTAACAATAAAGTACAGTAAAAACTGCCAGGAGAACGTGGATCACCTGATGAAAGATCAACAATAACAATATTAGTGGGAGACAAAACTTGATCAAACAAAAACGGTGTAAGGAAAGATGTACTACTAAAATACCAGTTTCCAGACTCCAGTCAGACGGGATCTTGTTTTTTTTAAGAGTTCTATCTCTACACACACAAACACACATACACACATATATTTTTTCAACAAGTCGGCCGTCTCCCACCGAGGCAGGGTGACCCAAAAATAAAGAAAATCCCCAAAAGAAAATACTTTCATCATTCAACAGTTTCACCTCACTCATACATAATCACTGTCTTTGCAGAGGCGCTCAGATATGACAGCTGAGAAAAGTCCCTCCCAGCTGTCACTATCCCAGACCCCTCCTTTAAAGTGCAGGCATTGTACTTCCCATTTCCAGGACTCAAGTCCAACTAAATCAATTAACTGGTTTCCCTGAATCCCTTCACAAAATGTTACCCTGCTCACACTCCAACAGATCGTCAGGTCCCAAAAACCATTCGTCTCCATTCACTCCTATCTAACACTCTCACACATGCTTGCTGGAAGTCCAAGCCCCTCTCCCACAAAACCTCCTTTACCCCCTCCCTCCAACCTTTTCGAGGACGCCCCCTACCCCGCCTTCCTTCCCCTACAGATTTATACGCTCTCCAAGTCATTCTACTTTGATCCATTCTCTCTAAATAACCAAACCACCTCAACAACCCCTCTTCAGCCCTCTGACTAATACTTTTAGTAACTCCACACCTAATTTCCACACTCCGAATTTTCTGCATAATATTTACACCACACATTGCCCTTAAACAGGACATCTCCACTGCCTCCAGCCGCCTCCTCGCTGCAGCATTTGCAACCCATGCTTCACACCCATATAAGAGTGTTGGTACAACTATACTTTCGTACATTCCCTTCTTTGCCTCCATGAATAACGTTTTTTGTCTCCACAGATACCTCAACGCACCACTCACTTTTTTTCCTTCATCAATTCTATGCTTAACCTCATCCTTCATAAACCCATCTGCTGACAAGTCAACTCCCAAATATCTGAAAACATTTACTTCTTCCATAATCCCTCTCTCCAATGTGATATCAAATTTATTTTTATTTAAATCGTTTGATACCTTCATCACCTTACTTTTATCTCTGTTCACTTTCAACTTTCTACCTTTACACACCGTCCCAAACTCGTCCACTAACATTTGCAACTTTTCTTTAGAATCTCCCATAAGCACAGTATCATCAGCAAAAAGTAACTGTGTCAACTCCCATTTTGCATTTGATTCCCCATAATTTAATCCCACCCCTCTCCCCATCACCCTAGCATTTACTTCTTTTACAACCCCATCTATAAATATATTAAACAACCATGGTGACATTACATATCCCTGTCTAAGACCTACTTTTACCAGGAAGTAATCTCCCTCTCTCCTACTCACCCTAACCTGAGCCTCACTATCCTCATAAAAAACTCTTTACAGCATTCAGTAACCTACTACCTATTCCATACACTTGCAACATTTGCCACATTGCTCCCCTATCCACTCTATCATTTGCTTTTTCTAAATCCATAAATGCAATGAAAACTTCACTACCTTTATCTAAATACTGTTCACATACATGATTCAAAGTAAACACTTGATCTACACATCCCCTACCCATTCTAAAGCTTCCTTGCTCATCTGCAATCATACTCTCTGTCTTACCTCAAATTCTTTCAATAATAACCCTACCGTACACTTCACCTGGTATACTCAGTAAACTTATTCCCCTATAATTCTTACAGTCTCTTTTATCACCCTTCCCTTTATATAAAGGAACTATACATGCTCTCTGCCAATCCTTAGGTACCTTCCCCTCTTTCATACATTTATTAAACAAAAATACCAACCACTCCAGCACTATATCCCCCCCTGATTTTAACATTTCTGTCATGATCACGTCAATTCCAGCTGCTTTACCCCCTTTCATTCTAAGTAATGCCTCACGCACCTCCCCCACACTCACATCCCCCACACTCACATCCTGCTCTTCTTCACTCCTAAACGATGTTATACCTCCCTGACCAGTACATGAAATTACCGCCTCCCTTTTTTCATCGACATTTAAAAGTTCCTCAAAATATTTCCGCCATCTTAACTTGTTTATCTCACTCCAAAACTTTTTCTTATTTTCTGCAAAATTTCTTGACAGTGCCTCTCCCACTCTTTCATCTGCTCTCCTTTTGCACTCTCTCACCACTCTCTTTACCTTTCTTTTAATTTCCATATACTCTGCTCTTCTTACAACACTTCTGTTTTGTAAAACCTCTCATAAGCTACCTTTTTCTCTTTTATCACACCCTTTACTTCTTCATTCCACCACTCACTCCTCTTTCCTCCTGCACCCACCCTCCTATAGCCACAAACTTCTGCCCCACATTCTAATACTGTATTTTTAAAACTATCCCAACTCTCTTCAACCCCCCCCCCCACTACTTGCACTAGCCCACCTTTCTGCCAATAGTTGCTTATATCTCACCCTAACTTCCTCCTCCCTTAGTTTATACACTTTTACCTCTCTTACTTGCTGTTGCCATTTTCCTTTTTGTCCCATCTACCTTTACTCTAACTGTAGCTACAACCAAATAAAATATATATATATATATATATATATATATATATATATATATATATATATATATATATATATATATATATATATATGTATATATATTTTATATATATTATGTTATATATATATATATATATATATATATATATATATATATATATATATATATATATATATATATATATATGTATATGATGCAAAAGATCACAGTAAACAGGTGATATCAAAATATGCAAGACAACCACTATGAAAAAATAGAAGAATTCCAAGCCCTTTCGTGACTACTCACATTATCAAGGAACTGATAATGTGAGTG
>WNWK01054525.1:0-11537 GCA_009830355.1 Cherax destructor
ACATATGCCATTTGTGCATGGGATCAACAGCAATTACCCACCTAAAGCCAATAATAACCCAACAAAAGCCGCAGTAAGAATTATCACACAATCCAACGCTAGGCAGCACCCCCCCCACTCTTCAAAGACCTAAACCTACTCACTGTCCAGAACATCCATACTTACTACTCTGCTATCTACATTTATAGAACCATTAATTCAATTTTAAACCCCTGAGCTAAAACACTTTCTTGACAGTTGTGACAGGACCCATAGACATAATACCAGACATAAACATTCTTTGACATTCCCGTGTCGACTAAATCTATAAAAAAATTCAATGCCCATAAAAGGGCCTAAAATTTGGAACTCCTGCCTGAAAACTCTAGAACTGCAGACACAACCTCCATTTTCAAAAGCACCGTTAAAAAACATCTATCTCACTTACGCACCCAACCGGTAGTTAACCATATGAAAACTACTTTATCTTGCACATATCCACAGCAAAATACACTTATTGATATCTGTGATTCTCCTTAATTTGCACATTACTAACCACAGCAAAATACACTTATTGATATCTGTGATTCCCTTAATTTGCACAGTTCTAACCAAAATTCTAATACAACTATTGCTCCATAATACTTAAGCTAGTCATAAGTTTGCCTAAGATACTCCAATATAGAAACTATATTATGCCAATATATCACCTTTATCATTAATATATAAACTAATTGCTAACTTTTTATACTAATTGTTAAATTCTCAATGTTTAAATTCCAGTACCTAAATTTTGTAAACCTAACCTAACCTTACAATCTGTATATTCATTGTATAGCTATTGAGTAAGACCTATCATAAGACTGCCTGAAAAGCCTAGGCATACCTAGGCATATTATTGGCCATCTTGTAATATCAACTTTAATGTATAACTATAAGTACCCCCCACCTTGTATTACATGAAATAAAGAATTGAATTGAATTGAATTGAATATGACGAATGATCCAGATACACTAAAGTCATACATCATCAAATTAATCAATGAAAATATGAACCAACGTAAAGCACTTCAACTACAAGATACCAGGATGACACAACTCGAAAACAAAATCCTCAGCCTTGAACAAAAGTTAACAACTGGAATGACTGATTTTGGCAAAACCCTCCAAACTGTCATTAATAGCCACACTGAACAGATAACATCTATAAACACAAAGGTTGAGGAAGCAGTAAAGGAGTGGAAGAACAACATGGATAACCAGTTTAATGACTACCTTGCACTACAAGAAGACAAAACCGAGCAAGATAAGTTATCAGACGCAGTAATAGTGAACAGTCCATTCTTTCCCAGTGATATGACCCAAGCAAACAGTAAAGACATTACTTTACAGATCATCAAAAATCAAATAAACGTAAATGTACCAGTGACAGATATAAAAGCACGATTACTAGGTTCCCATGGTAGAAAAAGTGTTATGCTTAGATTCACCACACATGACGGGAAAACAGATCTAATTAGATCATCTATTAAAGCCAGGAAACAAGTATTCATTAACGAGTGTCTGACCAAAAACGTCAGAACCTCTGGTATAGAATCAGAAGACTTAAGCGTGAGAATAATGATAAAATCCACCAATGTTTCACCCGGGATGGAAAAATTCTAGTGAAAAAAACAAGTGTAGGTCAGTTGTATACTATCACTAATGAGAATGAACTATCAAGATTCCTTAGGGATGCAAATATAAGAGAGACTGTATAAACACAATGTCCAATACCAAACCCCTACGTATAGTGTAGTGTATGTTTTGCCCATCTACCTCATTTAAGTATTTGTCTATCCTCTGATGAATATTTTAGACAAATAGTTTTACTTTTATTTTTAAATACATACAATTTTTACTTGTGCCCATTTTTCAACTCGCATACCTATATATTTTTATCAGCTTACTTGCTTAGAATTTATAATTACTATTAATCACCTAATTTGCTAAAAATTGTACTTATCTTTTAATATTTTTAATACTAATAAATTTTACTTTTGTACACTTTTTTTACACTTTAGCACTTATTTCTCTTTTAATAATTAACTTTGATTTTCATTATATTGCCTTTAATAAATTCTATAATCACAACTAGTGCAATACTGAATCTTAATATTTGTTCCATTATAACTTTAAAACTAATCATAGTAACTTTCCAACCAGTTCTATTAGCTAGTTAAATAATAAATCAATTACACTGTAAAGATATATCCTAAACCTCTGTGACTTCTATTCAAAAGTGTGTTAATCCAATAGCTAGTAAAATCATTTGATCAGATATCATATCTTAAAGTTTAGCATTATTCATTGTTCTTAATTCTTTTTAGAATCACACTCATATATAAACTTTTGTTTAATTAATTAACTAACTCAGGTGCTATAGTATTAGATTCTTATTAGCTGTAAATTGACTACCTTAGCTCATTTTTTCATTTTTGTAAACATATTCAACGTACTAACTCACGTGCCAAGAAATCCTTTTGCATTGTCCTATTCTTAGGTCTACTTGCGTTGTTCTATTTTTAAGTTTAATTATAGAATCACACTAAATCTTATGATTCCAAACATTGATCCTGATACCAACCTTCTATTAAATGACTTACATGAACCTAACAACAACTGTCATTACTACACAGCAGAACAGGCTAAAACACTACTCAAATCCAACAATAACATAACTATCTTTAATTACAATGTCAGATCTTTACGCAAACATTTTGATGACCTCACTGCATTATAAACTCACTTCAGGCCAGTATGTCCATCATTGCTCTCACTGAAACATGGTTAAAGCCTCATACTACAGATATCTATGCCATTCCTGGTTACACAGCCATACACAATTGTCGGCCAGACCAACAAGGAGGTGGCACAACTATGTTCTACTCAGACCAGCTTGAATGTATTAACAATACATGCACAAGAGATGAACATGGAGAATATATAATAGCTAAATTTAAATCCAAATATCTACAAAAACCTCTCACAGTTATAAACATCTATAGATTACCACAGTCAAACATTCAGCAATTTAGTGAAAAATTAGGAAGTATGATTACTGATGCACACATGAACAAAGACCACTTAATCCTCACAGGAGACTTCAATATAAACCTCCTACAAGATCAGGACCCACTAGTAACTGAATTCACAAACACTATGAGCAACTGCTTGCTGCTCCCAACAATAACAAAACCTACGAGAATCTCTGAGACCTGTGCTCTCTATTAGACCATATCTGGACTAACACCATATCCCCATTAAAATCAGGCATAATCACAGACAATACCACTGACCACTACCCAAACTTTCTCATAACAAATCTCGGAAAATTACCACTAGAGACTACTAAAGTTACCTTCAGACTACATAATGAGACAGCTATAAACAGCTTTATAACAGCTATGACAAACATTGACTGGCAAACAGAAATAGACAAATTCCCGATACTGACTTATGTATTAATAATTTTCTTAAAAGACCCAATACCTCTATAATAAGCACTGCCCTAAAAAACTAAACAAATCACAGCTAAAAGATTAAATAGTCCCTGGCTAACCCCCAGCATACTCAAATCCATTAATATAAAGCACCTATATGAAAAACAGTACAGAATGGGACAAATAACAAGAGAACAAACAAACGTACTCATCAAACCTAAGAGTCTGATAAGAAGGTCAAAAAAATTGTACTATGAGAACAGATTACATAACTTAAAGGTGATATAAAAAGACCTGGAAAACCCTATCTGAAATTCTAGGAACAAAAAGATATCCACAAACAGAACAATCAAGCTAACAAAACCAGATGAACCCCTACTCCCACCTATTGAAACAGCAAACAAACTCAATGATTTCTTCTCCACCATAGGTAAAAAGCTGGCAAGCAAAATCCCAAGTTCAAATACTCCACCTAACGACTATCTCACTGGCATCCTACCGAACACACTATTCCTAGCCCCAACAACCCAATAGAGTTCTATAATCAACAATTAAAGAAGGGTACCTAAAAACCACCTATATCTAGAAGTCATTTACACTTATGTAATCTAACACATTAAGATTTACACATTAAGTCTACGACATAAAGATGATTCCTTGAGGAGAAATGAACGGTCGCCGCTCATGCTTGAGAAGAATTTGTTCCTTCCTGCAACAGTTTATCAGATACAGCAGAGCTGAATCTCGAAGTTCTCTCATACCAATTATGTGTAACCAATACACTTTAACAAATTCCATCGAATTCCATCTACTTCTTCCCATAAAATACTTTCAAAATGTTAGCGGGGTCACCTCCCATACTCATAAAAGGAGAATCAAACAGACTGAATAACTACAGCGATTTATACCTCTTTCTCAAAATCTTTGAAAAATTAATTATAGCATTATATCTACTACCAATTAACGTACTCTACTGTCAATTGGGATTCAGCTAATAAAATACAAATGATGCCTTTAAATACATGTTAAATAATTTACACGCTCTTAAAAAAGAAACCCAAGTTGGAATCTTCATTGATTACTGAAGCTTTGATGACAGTTGACCATGATCTGTTATTATTATTATTATAAAAGAAGTGCTTAAACCACAGGGTCATACAGACACCATGATCATTGCACTAAAATTACTACACTATATATAGAGGGATCCTCAACTACCTAAATCATCCTTAGCAAGTAAGTATATTCAGGTATACACAAATACATTTACATACATTATCATACATAGCAGCATATGTGTAGAGAACATAGGATAACCCAAAAGTCAGAGTGACTATTTCCATTGGGGTCCTTTTATACTTTAATATTTTACATTGTAGGATATATATGTTATTATATTATAAAGGATATATGTATACATAGGAATAAGGTAAAAGAGTTATTTACATATACATGTGTGTTAGCTAAAAAATAAAAAATCATTCTCCTCCCTTTCTGTCGCTACATTCATTAGGTACCTTTTGGTTCTCTTCTTGAACTGGCTCATGCTATGACTGGCTTTGACATGTGCAGGCAGTCTGTTCCATTCCTTTATTGCTGTACAATAAAAGATGTTTGAAGTCTGGCCACTGACTGTGGGTACTACAAAGTTGTGCTCTCTCCCCTAGTACTATGACTGCTTTATTCCCAGCCTTGACAAAATTGGCAGCAAGATATTCTGGACACTGTTTGTGAGCAATTTTATAAACTTGATTTAATTTAAGTTGTTTTACTCTGTCTTCAATATTCAGCATATCCAATTGTTGTAATTCATCCTGGCCTACATGCTCTCTTGGACCCAGGTCCAGGATGATTCTTACCATTTTGTTCTGGGTGATTTGCAGCTTATCTTTCAGTTTTTGTCAAGGCAGAGTACCATGAAGAGCAAGCGTAGTCAATATGACATTGTATAAGGGCTAGACATAGGGTCCTGCGAACCTCAGTAGGTAGACACTGTGCTTGTCTGTAGAGGAACTTCAGTCTGGCATTCGCTTTCTTTACTACACTGTTCCCTATCAATTCTCCTGACATGCATGGGTCAAAGGGATTCCCAAGTATGGCTTCTGTTTTCCCTAGATGTAACGATAGTTTGTTGTCTACTAACCATTTGCTGCAGAACTCCAGTTCCAGTGTTAATACATTAGCTATATCTTGTGGGTCTTTACCTGACACTAACAGAGCACTGTCATCCGCATACAGTAGGAGTTTGCACTTGACACTTATGGGCATATCATTTACATAACACAGGAATAATAAAGGACCCAGAATACTACCTTGGGGAACTCCACATGCTATCGGCAGTGGTTCTGATTCCGTTTTGTTGATTTTGACAATTTGTTTCCTGTTGCTAAGATAGGACTTAAACCAATCTGTGGAACCTATGCCAATAGCTTGAAGTTTCTTACACAATATATTGTGGTTGACAGTATCGAAGGCCTTTTGCAAGTCTAAAGTTACCATTCCTATGAGGTTCCCTATAGACATTTCAGTTCTCATGTAATCCATCAGATTAATTAGGGAGGTGTCGTTGAGTAAGATCTCCTAAAGTCTGATTGGTAACTATGAAGAATGTTGTTGTCACTAAGATATTTAACTACTTGACAGTACACCGCCCTCTCTAGAATTTTGGATATTACACTGAGTATACTTACAGGCCTATAGTTGCTGACATCAGACCTACTCTTTTCCTTGAAGATAGGAGTAACTCTGGCCTCCTTGAACCCCTCTGGCACTGTATTAGTGGTGATGAACAAATTTATTATGTGAGCAATGGGGATTGCCAGTTCAGAGGCACCATCTTTTAGGAACTTAGACGGGATGTTATCTGGGCTAGTGCTCTTAGTTGGGTTTAATCTGCTTAGTTCTTTTTGCACGAAGTCATGAGATACACTTACTAGTTGACAACTGTTTGGAGTTACTCCTTTATTGGTATAGTATGTTTTAAATTTATCAGAGTCTGTGTTAAAGGTATTTGATGCAGCTGGTAGCTTACTTACAAGTGTTGATGCGACAGTTGTGTAGTATGAATTAAAACAATTTGCCACTTTAGTTGTTTCGTGGCATACCTCATTATCGACATTTAGAACTATGTTAGATCTATCTACGGGTTTATGGCTATACCCCAACTGTTTGAGCTGTTGCCAGAGCTTTCTAGGGTTATTCTTGTACTCTTCGATTTTGAGCAATAGTGTCTTGCCTTTGCGCCTTTTATAAGCCTCTGCACTCTGTTCCTCACCCTTTGGAATTCATTTAGTGCTGCAATATCCTGTCTATTTGCCTTAAATCTTTTTATCAACTGATCTCTGAATTTCATATTATCTAATATCTGAGTAGTCATCCAGGGTTCAGTTCTTCGTTTAATCCTAACCTCTTTAACTGGTGCAATATTATCAAGGATGGCAGTGAACATTGTTTTGAATTTTCCCAGACATCATTTACGTCCGTGCAACTTGTTATTACTGACCAGTCACAATTGTGTAGCATATTTACCAGTGTTTCTTTACTGTAGTTTCTAGTTGACCTAACTTTTATTGTCTTGTGTAGGCCTATCCATTCCCTAGTGATTTTCCTGGTACAGTAAATGATGAAATGATCACTAAGACCTGTGGTAATGACCCCTGACTGACTAATGTTCTCAGGGCAGTTACAAAGTATGTGGTCAATTAGGGTGGCTGAGAACTGTGTGATCCGGGTTGGTGTATTAATTAGTTGTGTGTAACTATTTAAATCCAAAATTTGCTTATATCTTTTACATAGCCCGTTATTTTGCTGTTGAAAACAGATATTGAAGTCTCCTAGTATTACTGTCTCGTCATTGTTATCAAGTCCTGACAAGACTCTTGGAAAGTCTTCTAAGAACTGGTCATGGGTGGGAGGGCAGTAACTAGTTCCTACTAAGATGGGTTTGGTCTTGGGTAGCAACACTTCAAACCATAGAATCTCCAGTTTATTGTCATTTAAATCAGGTCTTGGATTATAGGCTAAGTCGTTCCTTATGTAGGCACATACCCACCACCTTTTCTATTCCTATCTAAGCATTTTATATTGTAACCTTCTATTTTGACCTCGTCGTCAGTCACCGTATCATCCAACCAGGACTCCGAGATGGATATAACTGCCGCTCTAGTTCTGTTAGCTAGAATCCTAATCTGTCAATTTTGGAAGAAGTGATCTTGCATTGACATGAATAAAGTGAAGGCCTGTTTTCCTAAAACAATCATAATCATCAATATATGGCAAGGGGTCATTAGCATTAAAAGTAGGTAAATTAATGTCATCGTTGTTAAAGAGTAACTGTGCCAAAGTGCATTTGTTACAAACAAAATGAAATCTGGCACCATTACCATAATTGAACACACATCCATTATGCACCCAACCCTTACACAATTTACATCCGGTAAGTTTACTGTTCTTCTTTCGTACCTTATTACAGTGTATACAAATGTCTGGTAATGTCTGAGATATTAATAATGGTTCTATTGACTGTGCATTACATATAGTATTAAGATTATCATTACTAGCAACTAGACCGTCATTATCACCATGACTTATCTGTCTGTTTTGCACCTGTACCATAGATTGAGGTCCTGGATTAGTATGAATATCGCCACTTAATAGCGCCACTATAAAAGCTGTGCGCCATTGTTTTGTTTTGGAGATGTGAGGTTGCCAAACCTTGCGGCGATAGTGGCACTTACGTTTCTGGTATGATGGCCACTGTTGGGCTTTCACTCTCCAGGTAGCTATCACCTCATTCACCTTTTCCAGACCCCATGACTGATTTCCTTCTTTCGAGAAATGCACAATAATGATAAATATCATTATGGCAGCCTGAACCCCTCTGATGCCAGCCATAGTTACTCTTCACTCTATCATTTTGCAATACAAATTTGTTTTTTTTTTCTTTACATTTTATTAAAAAAGAAACCACTGATCCTATCAGACACCTAGCAATGCCTAGTATCTACTCTAGAAATCACCACTGGTTATTAGAAAGTTTTCTGTTATCACATACCCAGATTACCCCTCACATGTCCCCTTCCTTCGTAAACTCCCATCACTTCTCACTTCATAGTCCGGCTTTCCCTATCACGCTTCTAACTCATTTCCATCCTGGCAGTGTAAAAAGAAGTTTTTCAAAGGCGATGTCCACACACAGCCCCATCAATCCCATTTAGCGGGGCTCGTCGTTGTTGCTATTCCTCATAGAGTTTATGTGTCAGCCATTTTTAAAAGCAGTGAGGGAAAAAAACGGCCACTGCCCCTGACAGATTCCTTGGAGTTTTGTCATTAGATTTGGCGTTTTCTTCTATGTTTCCCTTTTAATGTACACTGGTCATTAATATGGAAGTCAGCTATTAAAAATACCCTTGGTTGGTTAACTATTCACTTCTTTCCCACATTTAGCACTGAGGGAGAACCGCTGGTATAGCCTGACAGTTTCCTGGAGTAACAGAAACCAATATGTGTACACATATGGAGCTAGCTCTAACGCACAAACTATTACAGTAGGTGTCCCACAGGGAAGTGTTCTTGGCCCATGTTACAAACCTGGGCCTTTATAAGGCCTGTTCCGCCCTTGCCAGTAACAATGTAACAAGAACTAAACATCAAGTTACAAAAGAAATAAAAAGGGATCAATAGGAACGAAATAATCACAATACATACTTCTTTCTGTTTTTTATTAACTTCCTTAATAATCCATAGAAGACTTTGTATAAAGTATTTAAAATGGAGTCACCATGAAACAGTATTTACAAACAAGTTTAAGTTCACTTATTAATGAAGTGTGCAATATTCAGTCTTCTTTCTCATCTATCACACTAAATGGCTCTAAAATCGCAAGACGTTCTATTCACCTAACATAACACTTTACTTTACTCATTCCCACTGAGTCGGAAAGCATAACACTTATTTATTAATCCATTATCACCTTAATGTATCTAGAACGTAGACTATTCACAATTAGTAACCACTTTCAGAGCAATAACTGGAATAGAAATGTTTTCACACTTAAAGAAGTTTTCCAATGAATCTGTTTCCAAGGACATTCACACAATCCTCTTTAAACTATGTCACATAAACTTGCTTCTACTAAATCTAGAGACAAACTCTAGTGTCTGCAATACAACAACACACGCTCTCTTACTACGAGCACCACTAGAGACATATTCCAGCATCTCCACAACTGCAGCCACCCTCTTGCTGTGAGCGCCATTAGAGACATCCCAAAGTCTCCACAACTGCAACACACGCAGACTCGCTATGAGCGGCGTTAGAGACAAACTTCCGTGTCTCCATAACTACAACGCATACTCTCACTCTGAGTCGCGACAGAGACGAACATCAGCGTCTCACTTCTACAGCGCACTCACTTGCTTTCAGCGGTGTTATGTTATTTTCCCTATTTATCATCAAGGTTCTACATGTACTAGCATGGGGTATTTACTTAAAAGGTCTTAGGGTAAAGGAGGACATTATTAGGCTAAAAGATACTTACTCAGGTTTAGCTGCTGCGATCTGAAAACTTATTGGTCCTTTCACATTCCTCTTAAAGGTTATTTAAACCAACATTATAAAAATAGAGCTATATTAAGAAGTATATACATATAATATACAGGTCTTCACTCCTAAACATATAATCAGCCTTTCCCAAAGCACATGGCTCAGCTGCCACCTTCAACTCTCTCTTTCTCAACATTTCTTAACCCTCCAGTGTCTTGATACACTGAAGATCACAGAATGTCATGGTGACATCGATTTACAACTCTCCCCATTACCTTTTGGGCACTCATTCAGCCCTGAAGCCAAGTTAAAAATCAGCACCAACAACACCAGCTCACTCCAGCCGCCATTGTTCTCAGGAAGAGAGTGTGGGAAGCCAGCATCTCTCTAAGCTCCTCCCCTTAAACAAGAACACATCACTTTGCATATCCTCTCAACATATCTTATGTTATTACAATGAGACATGCAACTTATAATTAATTAGTTAATAATATGTGTGCATTATTTATATAACCTATTATATTGAGAAAATCAGTTTAATCAGCTCTTAAGCTTTTAAGGCTGGCCAAGCACTTTAAACTCTCCTGAGCAGTACTGCTGATTAATTCAATATAATTAGGCATTCATGTTATTTAATTACAACAATACATGCTGGGTTCCAATAGCCCCATAACAAGTCCATAATACCCCATAACACCCCCACCTCCAGACGGAGTCTTATAAAGATGGAGTCTTATAAGACGGAGTCTCACAAAAGCTAGCAGTGTCCCGCAGGATACGGCTAGGGAAAATAAGGTCTTAGCCTAAAGGTGGTAGTAACACTACTAGAGGTTTTACATATACCACAGCACCATAATAACTCTTCACTGTACAGTTATACAACAAGGTGACATACAACATGGCAATCTACAAATCTCATGGCTCCACTGAACCTTCCCAGAATAAACATGCAATTCTGCCCTTACCATACACCATACAAAACCCATGAATGGAACAATACTAGAACAGAGTGCAGAGGTTATTAGAAAAACAGTTCAACCACATCCCCATACTGCAGGGTGTAACCATTAACTACTTTAGTGGTTATCAACATAATACATTTTTACAATGCAAGGACTACACACAAAGCCCACTGTGAAAGCCAGCACCGACAGGCCTGTGCCTCCGCTGCGGTAAATCCAGCAGGCAACTGGTACTCCAGGATGGCATCTTCCTGATCAGGAGATGAGAGTAGAGCCAAACCCAGAGCAGTCAGGTATACCCCAGGCAGAAACTTCACAAAAAACATGTCAAGGTGTCTCTTACGTGGTGGCCGAACCAAAAGTGAGACTCTCCAGTCAACACCCAAAATCCTTAAAATGGTCAGGCACATACCCCATCTTCCGAGGACCTCACTCCATACAGATCCTCCAACCTTATAAGGAGGAACTGCTATAGTACATGGAGGAGATACACGGGACCACTCAGGCAACCGTTGGACCGTTTCGTACTTAGAGCACACCAAGACACAAACAACATACCTCCCTGGACTTC
>WNWK01054526.1:0-11537 GCA_009830355.1 Cherax destructor
CAACAATTGAATTGATGAATGTTGAAGACAAAAGTAAAACAACTAAAGCTAAATTTCGTTCATAAAATTTCACAAAGTCCCCCAATATCTTCTGCAATTTTTTGTTAAGGCTGGGAACCAAATGCAATTACAGAACTAGTACCTAGAGTCAGTGGTCAGACTTCAAAGACATTTTTCAACAGCAATAAAAATGTGGAATAGACTCACAAAAGCCAAAGCCTGTCATAGCATGAGCCAATTCAAGAAGAGAGCCAAAATGTACCTCATGAATAAGGCTACCATGGCCTGGTGGCTATAGCTCTTGCTTCATACGGCGAGGGGTCCTAGTTCGATTCACAGGAGGGTAGAAACATAGGGTGTGTTTCTTTACACCGGTTGTCTATGTTCCCCATCAGTTAAATGGGTACCTGGGTGTTAGTCGACTGGTATGGGTCGCATCCTGGGACAAAACTGACTTAATTTGCGGGAAATGCTCTGCATAACAAGCTGCTTTCTATATAGTAGTATGTCATTGATGTCAACTAGGCCTGATACCTTGTACATGTACTTGTAGAAATAAAGATATTATTATTAACTAATTTTACCTCCTCTAGTATATCTTCTTTTATTGTAATGCTTTTATCACAAGGACCCCAGTGGAAATAAATCACTCTGACTTTTTTTGGTTATCCTAGGTTCTCTACATATTGCTGCTATGTATGATAATCTATGTAATTGTGTAGTATACCTGAATAAACTTACTTTCTTACACTTTGGTCGAGGTTCCTTTTCCGAGCGCCGGAAGTCAGGGCTCGATACGGCGTACGTTGTCATGGCCCTATACACCAACAACAACAAAATATAATTAACCCCCCAGGTGAATTTATGAGTTTTTTGTGTTTTATGTGAATTATCGTCCAAGATGATTGATGAAGTGAGAATTGTTGATGTTGAGATTGATGTGAGTTATTGATGACCTCATAGACCTAACTTTTGTTATTTTATTGATGGTAAACATTGTCCTTCCCTCCTTGTATCTTTCATCAATATATTTTTCCAGCCCCTCTTGTCTACCACTTATATAACATTATTTGCTGGTATTTTGAGTTATTATTGAAAGCCTACTAAGTGATTTAGGCTTCCATAGACCTAGATGTTAAATTTTTCTAACCAATGAAGCAAAACTCGTCTTGTATATTTAATTAATATATTTTTACAGGTGTTAAGTTGCATTTAATTATTATTATTATTTTATTAACACATCGACTGTCTCCCACCAAGGTACGATGGTCCGAAAAAGAAAAACTTTCACCATCATTCACTCCATCACTGTCTTGCCAGAGGCACACTTACACTACAGTTATAAAACTGCAACATTAACACTCTCCTTCAGAGTGCCGGCACTTAATTTATCTATTATAATACAATTTTGTGGTATATATATCACACTTGGAACTCATTTAGGCTCTCACAGGTCTATTTACAGAAAATATTAATTTTGCCCTCTAGTGGCAATTCCAGGTAGTTTTTATTACTTTTTCTTCAGGTGACGGTGTATAGGCCTTATTTTACCTATTATATTATATTATTTTGTGGTATATATCCCACCTGGTAAGTAATTTAAGCCTCATAGGCCTTTTGGTTTAGCAAGAGATAAATATTTAATGTGTTAGCTTATGCTTGTCACTAATATATTTCTTACAGTGTGTAGGTCCTATTTTACAATATATGGTCGTATATTAACTGTTTTTGTCTTCCTGAGTAATTTAGGCCCTTATACCTAGATTTATTATTTTATAGGCAAATGCAGCAATTATTTACACTTGTAGGTTAATAGAAAATGACAGGATGGATAATTAGAACCTTCAAAACTAGGATGCCAATGATGACACTCTTCAGGTCGCTTGTTCTGTCTAGCATGGAATATTGCTGCACAGTAACAGCATCTTTTAAGGCAGGTGAAATTGTTGACCTAGAAAATGTAGAGAGAACCTTCACGGACACATAACTGTGATAAAACACCTCAGTTACTGGGAATGCTTGTTCCTCAACCTGTATCTCTAGAACGTAGGCGGGAGAGATACATGATTATATACACTTGGAAAATCCTAGAGGAAATACCAAACTTGCACACGAAAATCACCCCTATGAGATGCAACATTTCCCCAATGAAAAGCAGGGGTGCCACTAGCACGATAAGAGACAACACAATAAGTGTCAGGAGCCCCAAGACTATTCAGCTGCCTCCCAGCATACATAAGGGGAATTACCAATAGACCCCTGGCTGTCTTCAAGAAGGCACTGGAAAAGCAGCTAAAGTCAGTACCTGATCAGCTGGGCTGTGGTTTGTACCTCAGTTTACGTGTGCCAAACAGTAACAGCCTGGTTGATCAGGCTCTGATCCACCACGAGGCCTGGTCGCAGACCGGGCCGCAGCAGCGTTGACCCCCAAAGCCCTCTCCAGGTATATTCCAGGTAATAGTGTATTTCTTATGTGGAGAATCCCTTCACGATACTCTTGCTCCAATTAACTGAAGTTGTCTTCCACTTCCTTGACTGACCCAGACTACCTCCCATTTCCCCAGACACTAAATTCCCCTATGAGTTTAGTGCTTACCCTTGAATGTAATGCAGAAAAATAATAATAATAATAATAATTGTAATAATAATACTGTAATTATAATTGTAATAATAATAATAATAATACAGTGGACCCCAGAGTTTCGGTCACCTCGGAAATCGAAATTATGTAAGTATAATATTGTAAGTGTTTTTGTAAGTGTATTTTTGGGGGTCTGAAATGGACTAACCTACTTTACATTATTCCTTAATCTTTTCGGGGTTTTGGTCATACTAGTACGTTTTTATGCCCTGGGATTATTGACGTACTAGTACGCCAAATCTAGCGCCCTCAAATCAAGCAGAAACAGGCTGTTAGGCCTAGATGTGATAGAATGGGTCTGTGCGGTCAGTGTGCAGTATTAAAAAATCCTGCACCACACAGTGCATAATGAGGAAAAAAACTCTGACCGTGTTTTTGGTTTAAAACAGCGACTTTGCAGTCTATTTTCGTATGGTATTTATGCTTGTATTCTCGTTTTCTTAATCTCATTTTATAGAATAGATGATATTTTACAGAAATAGAGATAATTTTGACTGGTTTCATGATGACAAGTACCTTGAAACTGAGCGCAAATTAGCGAAAATGTTCGATTTTGGCCGATGTTCAAGAGTAAACAAATCACACCCTGCGTCCAATACACATCAACTGGAGAGTCTAATATTCTTGCACAAGTGCGCTGATATTATTTATACCATTTTTACAATGATGCATATTTATACATAACAGTAAATCTTCTATATTTTGTGAGAATAAAAATTCAAAATGGAAAGCAAAAGTAATGTAAGAGGGGCCTGTTGACGTGACTAATGAACAGAGAAGATGTTATTTTAGTGCCAGGAATGTCTGCCTTGTTTATCATGGACCCTATTTTGAAATTGGCATCGTTTGAAATTTGTGTGAAATTGGCCAAATTGCCAATTTCTGACCACTATTTTGGGTAGTTGAAATTGGTAAATAGGCAGTTTCTTGTACTCAATCGATAGAAGAAATGGAGTTCTAGCGAAGTAGCTATAATTTTAGTAGACTGAAACATTGAAATTTGCCGAAAATAGGGCTCAAAGTGGGCGAAATCGCCGATGCGTAAATGTCATGCATACCGCTAACTTCGCGAAAGCATAATTCCGTTAGTTTTCGATCAAATTTCATAATTTTTGTGGCGTTATGATCGGAAAAAGATTCTCTATAATTTCATAAGAAAAAATAATATTTTTTTTTTTTTTTTTAAATTCGGGGACCCTGAGAACGAGTTTCAGAGAGACCCCTTGGACCCCCAAAGGGTTAAGGAGAAATTCATTCGGTAATGGCACTTTAGCAGGCTTCTGAATGAATTATGACCAAAACTCAGTCCACTGTAATAGTAATAATAATAATAATAGCCTCTAGGTATAGTATGTAACTTGGTTATACTTACCATTAACTCAGACATTATTTGCATTTTTCAATACATGGAACAAGAGTAAACTATGCAATAAGTACTTTTAATGTAAGTTTTTATTTTGGGAGATATTCAAATTCAAATGTTTATTTCATTGCAAGTTTACATAGGTTTTGTAATTACAATCATAAACTGAAGTGCAAGGAGAGCCACTGACGTACATGGCATTAAGGGCAGCTTAATCTAATGGCTTATAGACTATGAACATAATATTAGAGAAATTGATTGAGTTTGTTCTTTTTAAAAACGTACTAGATTGTACAAATTACAATATGATGATATTACATTGTTCAAATTACAATATGATGATATTACTTTGTAATTTCTTTTTCCATATCAATTTAATAAGTCATTGACATTATTCAAATATCCTATATCACTGTAAAAATTCCTGTAAACACTTGCACATAATTGTTTTAATCCATTAGCAAGTAAGACTTTAATCTAATACCATACTTAAGTTTAAATAATCCATTGTTATCAAAAATCTATTATAGTCTAAAATAATTAATCTCTAGATCAGCATTAAATCCTAGATTCACAGCATTATTGATATCAACCTATTATTATATGACTTACATGACTAAACAGCAACTGTAACTATTACACAGCTGATCAGCAAAGACATTACTCAGAGCCAACAATAACATAACTATCTTCAATTACAATGTTAGATCTTTGAGCAAACATTATGATGACCTCACAGCACTACTCCAATCCCTACAGTCCAATATGTCAATCATCACACTCACTGAGACCTGGCTAAAGCCTGATACTACAGGTGTCTATGCCATCCCAGGTTACACAGCCATTCACAACTGTAGGACAGACCAGCAGGGGTGGAACAGCAATATATTATACAGATCAACTTGAATGTATCAAAACTCTTGCACAAGGGATGAACATGGAGAATATATTATAGCTAAATTTAAATCAAAAGACCTGAAAAAACCCTCACAGTGATAAACATCTACAGATTACCACAGTCAAACGTCCGCCACTTTAGTGAAAAACTAGGAAACCTAATAATCGATTCACTCCTTAACAAAGGTCATTTGCTGGTCACAGGAGATTTCAACATAAATCTCCTACATGACCAGGACCCACAGGTAACTGAATTCACAAACACTATGAGCAACTGCTTATTACTACCAACAATATCAAAACCTACAAGAATCTCCGAGAATAGTACCTCGTTACTAGACCACATCTGGACTAACTCAATATCCCCTCTAAAATCAGGCATAATCACAGAAAACACCACAGACCACTACCCTACCTTTCTCATAACTAACCTAGGCATTTTGCCCCAAGAAATTTCAAAAGTTACCTTCAGACTGCATAATGAGTCAGCTGTTAATAATTTTATATCAGCTATGCGAACATTGACTGGCTTAATGAATTAGAAACACATTCAGATACTAATGAATGCATCAAGAACTTCCTTAAAAAACACACAACCTCTATAACAGACATTGCCCCAAAAAAACTAAACAGATCACAGCTAAGCGACTTAACAATCCCTGGCTAACACCCAGCATCCTTAAATCCATAAACAAGAGGCACCAATATGAAAAACAATATAGAAGGGGTCTAATAACCAGAGAACAATCCAAACGCTACTCATCAATCCTTACTAGCCTGATAAGGTCCAAAAATTGTATTATGAGAACAGACTCCAGACTGTAAAAGGTGATTGAAAAGACCTGGAAAACTCTATCTACAATTCTAGGAAATAAAAGATATCCACGAAAATATCATCAAATTATCAAAAACAGACGAACCCCTACCTCACCGACTGAGACAGCAAACAGACTTAATGTTTTCTTCTCCACCATAGGTAAAAATCTAGCGAGTAAAATCCCAAGCTCGAACACTCGTCCAACAGACTACCTCACCAACACCTACCCAGATACACTATTCCTAGCTCCTACCAACTCAATTGAAGTCTCGCTCATAATCAACACCCTCAAAAACAAAGCAGGAGACATAAACAGCTTACCACCCTTTATGTACAAAAAGCTTCACACATACTGTCACCAATTATAGCAACATTATTCAATAAATCCATTGAATCTTCCACCTTCCCATCAATTCTCAAAATAGCTAGGGTCACCCCAATCCACAAAGGAGGTGACCAAAGTGACTTGAACAATTATAGACCAATCTCAAATTTACCACTGCTTTCTAAAATCTTCGAAAAATTAATTCATAAACAGATCTATTCCTTCCTCGTTTCACACAATGTACTAAACCCCTGTCAATTTGGATTCAGGACTAACAAGAGCACAAACGATGCTATAACACACATGTTAGAGTTAATATACACCGCACTTGAGAAGAAAGAAGTTCCGCTGGGAATCTTTATAGACCTACGCAAAGCATTTGATACAGTCGACCATGATTTATTGCTCACAAAATTTGCGCACTATGGTATTAGGGGGTACCCCCTCAATTACCTAAAGTCGTACCTTAGCAACAGAAGCCAGTATGTGTACACAAATGGAGTGAACTCTTCCACACGACAAATTACAGTCGGTATCCCTCAAGGTAGTGTCCTGGGGCCACTCTTATTTCTCATTTACATAAACGACCTACCGAATGCATCACAACTACTCAAACCCATTTATTTGCAGATGACACAACATGTCTTTCTCACCCAAATCCAGTCATACTAGCCAACACAGTTAATGCCGAATTACAGAAAATAACAACATGGATGACGACAAATAAACTTACTTCAATACTGACAAGACCTCTTCATACAGTTTGGAAACAAACTACAAATGTTCCACTTAACATAACACTAAATGGTGCACCCATCACAAGACTCAAAGAGGAAAATTCCTAGAATCCACCTTGACAGTAGTCTTAAATTCCAAACTCATATACAACAAATTTCCAAGAAAATCTCAAAGACAGTAGGTATATTATCTAAGATACGTATCATTGCCACAACCAGCTTCTCATTGCACTATATCATTCTCTTATCTATCCTTATTCACCTATGGAATCAGTGCATGGGGCTCAACAACATTAAATCACCTTAGACCACTCATAACCAGCAAAAGGCTGCAGTCAGGATAACAAATCCCACTCTAGACAACATACCCTCCTATTTTTCAGAACATTAAAACTATTCACCGTAAAATATTCACACCTATTCATGTGCCATCTACATACATAAAACTCTACATGCTAATATCAACCTCCGCTCAAAATTCTCCTCAACAACTTTAATAGGTCCCACACCATGACACAAGACACAGATCACTATTTGACATACCCCGAGTCCATACTAACCAATGTAAAAATTCTATGCACATAAAGGGCCCCGAATCTGAATTCATTACCAGTAAATCAGTGCTCGAGTTACGATTTTCGTTGAGAATGCTGTTCGTCCTTCCAAACGAATTTATCCCCTAAGAATAATGTAAAAAGACTAGTCCTTTTACACCCCCAAAATATACTTACAAAAGCATTTAAAAAAATAAACTTACATGGGCCATTTGACCATCGAACCGAGGACCACTGACTTTAATTGTCCAAAATCAATTAAGACTTTTCAAATCACCACTCACTATACTAATACTCATACTTAACAAACCAAAATGTTATTTTACTTAAGATAATCTCAATTTATATGTCATCCTCCTTAACACTTGTTGCAATATCATATCATCATATTGTTCATTTAAATATTATAGTATCATCATTTTGTTAAATAGAAATAAAATATATAATAGAAGAAACTCAATAAATTTTCTAGTATTGTTATTATACTAGTAATGCATCAACAATTGTAACTTGAATTAAAATATACAACTAAACTAAACTCAACCAATTTCTCTTGTATTGTCTTTTTATTGTATGTATAATCAGATTGAAATTTTAAATAATACAGAACTAGAATAAACTCAATCAATTTCTCTAGCATTAAGTCTTTAGTGAATAAGTCTTTAGAATAAGCTGCCCCTAATGCCATGGCATGCCAGTGGCTCTCCTTGCATTACAGTTTTATAATTGTAACTACCAATAACAATCACAACATGCATTGAAAAAAAATATTATTAAATATATTATTATTATTATTACAATTGATGAAATTTTACTGTTTAAATTATTATATGATGATATTAGTTTTTCAGGTGTTTAGATTCTCGAATGGAAATAGGTTGAGTTATCTTAAGGAAATTAACATTGAGCTTTTTTGACATTATTTTATAATTGAGTATTTAGTTTTGATTGAGTAGGGGTAACATAATGTAACATATTATTAAAAATTAAATTATATTATGGAAATAATAAAAGCATTTTCAAAGAATTTATAGCCGTATGACCCATTTAGTTTGGGTGAGTAGGTGGTTTTTGAGTTAAAAAGGTCTTAAATTGATTTTCAGACAAGATTATCTTAATATTTACGTTGAATTCAGATTCTGCCTTTGTGCATAATACATGGGTGATATGAACACGGGGTATATCAAAAATGATCTGTGTCTGTGTTGTGGTCATGGCCCCTATTAAAGGGTAGGAATTTGGAATATTAGAGTGAAAAGTTTTATATTGAAAGGCACAAATTGGGTGAATTTCTTTACGGTGAGTAGTTTTAGACTTGAATATTAGTGGGTATGCTGTCTAGAGTGAGAATTTTTATCATTCTGACTGTGGCCTTTTGTTGTTTATGAGTGGTCAAAATAAAATTTATTTGTTGTCATGAACGGGTCCCATAGGTGTCGAGTAAGTGAATGATATAGTGAAAGGGAAAAACTGTTATTTGCATAATAGCGTTCTTTGATAATATGCCACTGTCTTAAGTTTTCTTGGAAAATTGTTGTGTGTTGAATTAAACTTGTCAGGTGGATTCTAAAAAACCCCTCTGAGTCTTTTGATGGTGACCATTGACGTTAATGTTAAGTGCTTTGGCCTTAAAATTTTATGAAGAGTGTAATAAAACAATTTTTTAGTCGTCATCCATGTTGATATTTTTTTTTGAAAAACGCTTTAACCAGGGTTTAAAACTGGATTTGGGGAGGATGTTGTGTCATCTGCAAATAAAATGGGTTAGGTTGTGATGCATTTAGTCATTTATATAAATGAGGAATGGAAAGTGGCCCAGAACACCGAGGACTCGCTGTAATTTGTTGTGTTGAAGAGCCTCCATTTGTGTACACTATTCCCTTTTGTTTGAGTTTACTTTAGGTAGTTGATGGGTGCTTCCCCATAATGTGCTAATTTTTGTACAGGGGAATCAAAAAGCTTCGTGAATCAATGAAGATTCCCAGTGGGGCCTCTTTCTTCTCAATAAACTAATATTGCTGCCCCTAACTGCACCTTTCCCAAAGGGGGGTTGCTGACCTTGAAGGTGTGCAAGGGGCTTCCCCCGCATAAGTGATAAACCTCAACTACTGGGAACGCTTGAAGTTCCTAAACCTGTATTACTCTCTGAAGCAGGCAGGAGAGATCATTATTATAACATGGAAAATTCTAGGGCTACCCCCAAAATTGCACCAAAAAACACTCCTCACAAAACAAAAGACTGGCAGGCGTGTAAATCCCCCCCAAAAAGGGGCAGAGGTACCACTAGCACGATGAGGGGCAACACCCCCCCCTGTGAGAGGGGCCCCAAAATTGTTATGCCTCCCAGCATACATCAGGGGGTTACCAGCAGCCCCGGCTGTCTTCAAGCAGGCACTGGACAGGCACCTCAAGGGTACCTGATCAGCCGGGCTGTGGTTCGTCGTTGGCTATCGGCCAGCAGTAACAGCCTGGTTGATCAGGCTCTGGTCCCAAAAAGGCCGGTCACAGACCGGGCGGGGGTTGACCCCTGGAACTCTCCCCGGGAGACTCCAGGTAGATAGTATAGTGTGGTGGGCTGATTGTGGTACATAAACCCCTTTTTGAGGGTCCCCCGTTTTGGATCTTTCTTTGTTATGTTTGGATATTGGTGCTGAATTTGGCTGCTGTCAAAAGGGGGCCCAGGTTTTCCCCCGTTATTTTGAATAGGGGGAGTGTTGATCTTAATGTTTAATTTTGGTCACCGCTCTGTTCCAAAAATAATATAAAGCTTATCAGTGTTGAGTGTAAGTTTATTGGTTGTCATCCATGGATATTTTTATTAATTTTGTTAACATTTATTAAACGTGGCAAGATTTGCGTGGGAGATGACAAAATTTTGTGTCAGCAAAAATTTGGTTTCAGGTGTTGTATACAGGGAAGATCATTTATGTATAAAAGGAAGAGCAGGGGACCAAGGACCTTCCCTGGGGGACTCCGGTGTCAAGTGGTCGTTCGTGGAGGATGTGTCTTTAATAGTGACATACTGATACCTATTAGTAGGTAGGATTTGAAGATCTATGCATGACCTCTTATTCCATAGTGGTAAGTTTGTGGAGTAGGATGCGTGGTTTCTGTGTCGGCTTTCCTTGGTCAAAAAAAGCCCTAATGGATATTCCTTATTTTCGAGTGCTGTGAAAAAGCGGGTCTATCATTTTACTATTGCATCGTTAGTGCTTTTTTTTTTCCTGAACCAAATTGGCGGGGTTGAGTATGCTTTGTGTCGTTATGAACAGTATAATCTCTTTACCAATTTCTTGAAGATTTTGGATACAACGGGAATTTGAAAAGGCCTATAGTTGTGCTTATGCACTTTGTGGCTCATATATTTATGCAGTGTTGCTCTTGCTAATCTCAATATTGGTTATATTTTTGTCACTTTTTATACTGCTTGGTTAGGTTAGGTTAAGTTAGATGTTTTTCCATTACATCAGTAGCATAATTTTTCGTTTTGTGTTTTTAAAACCCGGGTGGGAGGTTTTATCTTAGGGGAGGAAGTCAAAACCTTTAAAAATTCCAAATTCCCAATTCATCCCGATAACCAGAAACATCATAAATATATAAACTATTTAACGACGAATATAATAATTTCTAAGATTTGCAGACTCAAAACAATTATCAAAAACCCCGACCTAAGCATGACCCGAAATCTGCCCAGGTGAGGCTGTTTTCCCGGAGTTTTAGGGGTTTTTCATTTTGTGTGGTGAGTGGATGACTGCCTTTCCCCGGAGGTAGGTCTTTCCGGTCATCCACCAAGGGGCCCTCATGGCCCCTGGATGCGAACTTTTCGCCACCATGGTCGGGTTCCTGGCTGCTGCTGAACAGCTGTCAACACCGGCGGGGGGTAAAATAACACAAATTAACGCAAAATATTAAAAAAAGGCTTCAAAATTCTTTAAAACAAAAAATAATAAACTGATATTTATAATATCAAGGTAAAAAGACGTTGGGTAAGGATCTTTGGAAATAAGTCACTGACGTATTTCCATTGGTAAATTTCACTTTCGTTACAAGATAATTGCAATCATCCAAAACTTCCCCCAAGGAGGTTCCTTGACGCTGGTGGGGGCTCTTGATCTGGGTTTGGGTCTGTGTGCCCAATTAACCCGAATACCTTCCATTATCCCCACAGGCCTTATTAATATGGGTTTAGTGCTTCCCATGCTT
>WNWK01054527.1:0-11536 GCA_009830355.1 Cherax destructor
CATATCCTTTCGGGGTCACATCAAAGATTTTGAAACTTTTTTTGGGGTTTTTTTAAAGTTGAAATGCCCGTGGTCCATGGGGTGGGGGGGGGGGAGGGGGATTAGGGGGCGTTCCTTTTTTTAACTCACACCCTGCACAATTTGCTCCCCGTTGGAGGAGGACCGGGGGCATTTCCATTTTGGGGACACTTAAGGTAAATTTTTTTCCCGAGATATTTCTTCACCCCGGGGCCAAAAATTTTTTAAACCCTTCAAGGAAAATTTCCCCAGTGCCCATGCCTTTTGGGGGATTCCACATCACACACAAATTAGACTTTTTTATCCCCACCCCCCCCAAAAACTGGGGTTTTCAGAAGATACACCAAAAGGGTTAACTTTGCAATCACCACTGGCATTAGCACACCCCAGAGGACCCCCCTTTTTCATGGGGGTTAAAAGTCCTGGCTGGCCTTTTTCCCCTTTTTTAAGTAGGCCTGTTTTGGGATTTTCTTCCAAAAGCCCCGTTTGTCAAATTTAACACTTGTTTTTGGGGAAATTTTTCACCCCCTATATCCCCGGGAAATTTTTGCACATATTTTTCAGCAGCATTTTTGTCAAACCCGGCCCTTTACCAACCCCACAAAAGGGATGCCCCCTTTTAACTGTCAAACCAGTTTTTTGGGCTTTAAATTGTTCACTTCAAAAACCTTTGGGTTTTTGGAGACACCCCAACGCCCTTTCTTTTTCACATATTTTTGCCAGCGAATACATCCCCCGCAACCCCTTTTTCGTTGATCCACACTAACAAAAATTTCCCCCTTTTTAAAAAACAGATCTCTTTTTGGGCCATACTTGCCCTTTCCCGCAAAAAAACCTTTTTTCCTTTCTTGGCCAAAAAGGAAAATTTTTGGGGGAAAGGGTTTTTTCCGGGGGGCCTGGCCCCAGTAAACCACCCAAATTTCCCTTTTTCCCCCCATCTTCTTCAATTTTACCGTATTTCGACATTTTTTACCAATTTTCAGGGGGGTTGGGGGCCCATGGCTTATTTACCAGTTGAAAAATAAAAAAACTGGAATAATGACAATATATATGGAAAAGAATGCGGGGGGGGGTTTTTTGTTCGCCAAACAATAACACACCGAGGCCTGGGGCCACCCCGGGCCAGGGGACAGGTACACGTTCGGGACGGATAGCCGACTCGCCCAACTCCAGGGCCCCCGACCGAGAAAAAAATTGAAAAAAACCCCGCGAACACCGTTTTTCCGGCACCGACGCCCCAACCCCGGGGGGTTTCCCCCCAATCCTCCCGCTGCCCGGGGGACATGACAAAAAAGTACTACAGTGGACCCCAGTGAACCCCCGGGAAAACGAAAAAATAAGTAAAATTTTTGTAACCCCGGGGTTTTTTGGGGGCTGAAATAGACCAACCCTGAAAATTTTTCCTTAAGGGGGAAAAATTTGTTTGAAGGCATTGAGCAGGTTTCGGGAAAGAATTTTTTTCGTTCCCCCAAAATGATTTTTCTATGAAGTTTTATCAAATCCCCCAGCTTATTTTCTTATCACAATTCATCTAATATGACATAATAAAAATATAAATAACATAAAAAAACCGATATACACTCTAGAATGAATGAACACCGTATTTTTTGTTTTATACCGTAGTATAAAAGGTTTTTGGAAGGAAACCGGCCCGGGTGTTTTATGCAGGGGGGTGATTTGGAAGGGGAAACTGCCCCCTGGTTTTTTTAAGTAGGAGTAAGGATAACCGGTTGGTGTTTTATAATGGGTGTTTTTTGAGGAAGGAACACTATGTCAGGGGGGTTTTTCCGGGTAATTTTGGGTTTACTGTATCAGGTGTTTTATATGGGGAAAAGGTTGGAAAAAACATTTTTTTTATTAAGGGGGGAAAGAACACTGTGGGAGGTGTTT
Source organism: Cherax destructor (assembly GCA_009830355.1). Taxonomy (NCBI): domain Eukaryota; kingdom Metazoa; phylum Arthropoda; class Malacostraca; order Decapoda; family Parastacidae; genus Cherax; species Cherax destructor. Next base: position 1,909 of record WNWK01054527.1, read on the forward strand.
TATTGGGTAATGATTGAGGGAACACTGTCAAGGTGTTTTATCCGGGGGATTTTTGGAAGAAAACCGTCGGTGTTTTATCCGGGAAAAGGTTTTGGGGAAGGGGAAATTTCCCCGGGGATGCCATGTAGTGATTGGGGGGATCACCGGTAGTGTTTTATAATGAGGATTGGGAGGAACACTGTCTCATGGTTTTTTTCTGGGAAAAGATTATGGGGGAAACCGGCCCGGGGTTTTTTCATATGTGGGGAAAAAGGGAAACCGGGCGGTGTTTTATACCCGGGAGTATTTGGAAGAATACCGGTCATGGTGTTTTAGCCCGGGTTGATGTAAGAGCACCTTTTCATGGGTTTTATACCGGGAAGAATTTGGAAGAACACCGGTCATTTTGTTTTATACAGGACTGATTTAGAAGGAATACTGTGTCAGGGTTTTATACTTGATATTGATTGGGGAAGGAAATACTGTCTCATGGTGTTTTTTGCTATGTAGGATTTGGAAAAGGGTCAATGTTTTAGTGTTTTATACTGGGAGGATTGTGAAAAACACGGAAGGGTTTTGATTCTGGGGTATTGGGTTGTGAAGGAACACGTGTCAGGTGTTTTGTACTGGGAATTGTGTAAGAACACCGGGGTCATGTGTTTTATCCGGATAAAGGGTTGTTGGGGAACACCGGCCATGATGTTTTATACTGGATAGTGATTGTGGAAAGGAACACCTTTCCCGGGTTTTATCCGGAGGATTGGGAAGGAACATGCGTTGTTTTATACCGGGAAAAATTGGGTTTGGAAAGAACATTGTGTTTGTTTTATGCTGGGTAGTGATTGTGGAAGGAACACTTGGCAGGGGTTTTTACGGGAAGTGATTGGGGAAAAAACTGTCTCGGTGTTTTATACTTGAAGTGAGGGAAGGAACACAGGTCAAAAGGGGCCGGGTGTGATTGGGGAAGAACACTGTGTCAGGGGGTTTTATACAGGAAGAAATTTTAGAAAAGAATACCGGTCATTGTTTTATACGTGGGGGGAAAGGGAAAACTTGCTGGGTTTTATACGATTAAAATTTGAAGGAACGCGTGCCTTTTTTATACTGGTAGAATGTGGGAAAAGGAACACCGTGCCTGGTGTTCTATACTAGAGTGATTTGGAATTACACTGCTCACGGTGTTTTATACGGTACTGATTGTGGAAGGAACACTGTCGGGTTTTTACGGGAGGTTGAAGGGGACTTTGTCATGTTTTATTACTGGGTAAAGGTGAAAAAACAGGTGTTATACGGGAAGATTGTGCAAGGAACACTGTCTCATGGTGTTTTATACTGGGGTAAAAGATTTTTTATGGAACAGTGTGTCAGGTGTTTTATACTGGGTAAAGGATTGGAATGGAACAGTGGTCATGGTGTTTTATACTGGGTAGGATTGGGAATGGAACAGGGCAGGTGTTTTATACCGGGTAGTGATTGTATATGGAACAGGTGTCATGTTTTTTACCGGGTAGGATTGAATGGAACAGGTAGGTGTTTTATACCGGGAAAAATTGGGAACCCGTGTTGGTATTTTATTGGGTAGTATTTGGAGGAGCACTGGCCCGGGGGTTTTATACTTGGTAGTGGGTTTTTGGAAGGAACACTGTGTCAGGTGTTTTATTCCCGGAGGTTTGGGAAGGAACACGGCCCTGGGTTTTATTCCGGGTAGTGATTGTGAAAGGATACTGTATCATTGTATTTTATACTTTGAAGTGATTGGGAAGGAACACTGTCATGGTGTTTTATACTTGGTAGGATTTGAAGGAAACCGGCAAGTAGGGGTTTTTTTCTGTGTTGATTTGGATGGAACACTGGCATGGTGTTTTATACTGGAAGTGATTTGGGAAGGAACACTGTGTCAGGTTTTATTCTGTGTTGATTGTGGAGGAACACTGTGTCGGTTTTATACTTGGGGAGTTTTAAGGAACACCGGTCATGTTTATTCTGGGAGGAGGGAACAACTCTGTGCCGGTGTTTTATACTGGGGGATTGTAGAACAGTGTCGGTGGTTTTATACTAAAAGGATTGTGGGAACACCCGTGTCATTTTGTTTTAGGGTAAAGATTTGGAACCAACACCCATGGGATATGAGCAAATTTGCTGATGACACCGAAGATAGGTAGGATAAGATTCAAATGAGATGCCATAACTTCAAGGGATTTGCAAACCCAATCCCGGGCAGAAAAGTGGCAATCAGTTCAATGTAGATAAATGCAAGGTTCCCGGCTCGGGAGGATCATAACCCTAGAACTTATAGGTTAAATAACGTGGAACATATCCATACAGATTGGGAAAAGGACTTGGGGTTATGGTAAGCAGCAACCTTAAACCAAGACAGCAATGCCTAAGCACATAAGCAGTATAATGTGATCCTTTATTGACAACGTTTCGCCCACGCAGTGGCTTTATCGAGTCACAGACAGATCTACCTGGAAAATGAGCAACATGGAGATATATATAGGTACAGTCAGGTGGAGAATGCTGGGTCAGGTGGAGAAAGCTGCATGTGACAGTCTTAAAAGTAGTGTGATAGTTAAAAACATTGTGTGACTTAAAGGACCTGCAGTGTACCATTCTTGAGTTCTAGGTGGGATAGCGTTGAAGAAGTTTCTTGGCAATAGGTTCAGCTATGTTGTAGAAGCCGTTGTTCTGGTTGAAGTTGTTGGATATACAGATGAGTGATGATTCTAGGATTCTTCGGTATTGCGTGTTGTCTTCTCTGGCATGAGTCTTGCGTTTCTGTAGTTGATAAAATGGTTGTGTAAATTTCGGTGTTGAACACAGGCATTTCTTGAGTCGTCAGATCTGCCTGCGTACTGGTGTTCTGAAATGCGTGTTTGTAGGTCTCTGGATGTTTCGCCAATGTATAATTTGCTGCAGCCATTACAAGGGATTGTGTATACCCCTGCCGTGGATTGAAGCTTTTCCTGTCTGTTACTGGTAATGTCCTTGATGGTGGTGGATGTGGAGGTGGATACTCGGAATGAGGTCTTAGAAAAAATGTTGGAAACTTGTTTGGAAATGGAGTTGGTGGGAAGGACTATGTATCTCTTCTCAGCAGTGTCTTCTCTGGTGTGTTGAAGATGTTTAATGCCCGTCGTCTGCAGTCTCTAATGAAGTGACGAGGATAGTGAAGTTTGGAAAAACTTGTTCAATGAGGGAGCATTCTTCTTCAAGGAACTCACTGCTGCAGATTCTGAGTCGCGCAGGAAAAAGCCTATAATTACACCACGTTTAATTTTGGTGTCGATAAAGAATTCGATATTGTTTATTTAGACTTTAGTAAGGCTTTTGATAGAGTACCGCACCAGAGACTGTTAAGAAAGTGGCAGCTCATGGCATTGGGGGAAAAGGCTGTCATGGATCGAGTCATGGCTCACCAATAGGAAGCAGAGGTGCATAAATGGGGTTAAATCGAATGGGGACTTGTACAGTGGTGTTCCACAGGTATCAGTCTTAGGCCCATTGTTATTTATAATATATATCAATGACCTTGACGAGGAAATACTAGTGATATGAGCAAATTGTCGACGACACGAAGATAGGTAGGATAATTGATTCAAACATAGATGTCATAGAACTTCAGGAAGATTTAGACAAACTTAATTGTGGTCAGAAAAGTGGCAGATGCAGTTCAATGTAGATAAATGCAAGGTTCTGAAGCTCGGAGTGTCCATAACCCAAGCACTTATAAGTTAAATAACGTAGAACTTAGCCATACAGATTGCGAGAAGGACTTGGGGGTGATGGTAAGCAGCAACCTTAAACCAAGACAGCAATGCCTAAGCGTACGTAATAAGGCAAATAGATTACTGGGATTTATATCAAGAAGTGTTAGCAACAGAAGTCCAGAGGTTATATTACAGCTTTATACATCATTAGTAAGGCCTCACCTAGATTACGCAGCTCAGTTTTGGTCTCCATATTACAGAATGGACATAAATTCGTTAGAAAACATTCAGCGTAGAATGACTAAATTAATACATAGCATTAGAAATCTTATTTACGTAGAAAGATTGAAGACCCTAAAATTACATTCACTTGTAAGACGTAGAATGAGGGGAGACATGATCGAGGTATACAAGTGGAAAATCGGTATTAACAAAGGGGATATAAATAAGGTCTTGAGGATATCTCTCCAAGAGAGAACCCGCAATAATGGATTCAAGTTAGATAAGTTTAGATTTAGAAAGGATACAGGAAAGTATTGGTTTGGAAATAGGGTAGTTGATGAGTGGAACAGTCTGCCTAGTAGGGTTATTGAAGCTAGGTTGGATAAATTCATGAGTGAGAGGGGATGGATTTGAGTGGGACTCGCTCATGAGTGGGTAGAATTGTCAAAGCTTATTTCTTGGGTAGCATTGAAAATTGGGTTGAGCAAACATTCTGTTAGTGGGACGGATTGTGAAGGACCTGCCTAGTATGGGCCAACAGGCCTGCTGCAGTGTTCCTCCTTTCTTATGTTCTTATGTTCTTATAATAATAATAATAATAATTTTTATTTCAATGCATGTTACAAGTGTACAATGTTATTGGTAGTTACAAATATAAAACAATTATAAAACTGTAATGCAAGGAGAGCCACTGGCATGCCATGGCATTAGGGGCAGTTTATTCTAGAGACTTATTCACTAAGTACTTAATGCTAAAGAAATTGATTGAGTTTATTCTAGTTCTGTATTATTTAAATTATTAAATGGTTATACATACTATTTAAAGACAATACAAGAGAAATTGGTTGAGTTTAATCTAGTTGTAGAATTTATTTCAAATTACAGTATGTTGATGCTATACTAGTATAATAACAATACTAGAAATAGTTTTTAGAGTTTCATCTAGGTATATATTTTATTTCAAATTAAGAAAATGATGATACTATAAGATTTTAAATGACAATATGATGATATGAGATTGCAACAAGTGTTAAGGAGGATGAACATATCAAATTGAGATCTTCTTAAGTAAAATAATATTGGGTTTGGAAGTTGACCCTCACCTCTTTTTATGCGCATATAAATTCCTTTCTTCTGCCCTAAAAGATACTTAAGCCTATTATTCATCCATTTTGGGTCATTTCTACTTTATCTAATTTCTTTATAAGAACATAAGAACATAAGAAAGGAGGAACACTGCAGCAGGCCTGTTGGCCCATACTAGGCAGGTCCTTCACAATCCATCCCACTAACAGAATAATTGCCCAACCTAATTTTCAATTCTACCCAAGAAATAAGCTTTGAAGATTCTATTAACTCAAGTGCGAGTCCCACTCAAATCCAACCCCTCTCACTCATGAATTTATCCAACCTAAATTTGAAACTACCCAAGGTCATAGCTTCAATGACCCTACTAGGCAGACTGTTCCACTCATCAACTACCCTATTTCCAAACCAATATTTTCCTATATCCTTTCTAAATCTAAACTTATCCAATTTGAATCCATTATTCGGGTTCTCTCTGGAGAGATATCCTCAAGACCTTATTTATATCCCCCTTATTAATACCCATCTTCCACTTATATACCTCGATCATGTCTCCCTCAATCTTCGTCTTACAAGTGAATGTAATTTAAGGGTCTTCAATCTTTCTTCATACGGAAGATTTCTAATGCTATGAATTAACTTTGTCATTCGTCGCTGAATGTTTTCTAACGAATTTATATCCATTCTGTAAAATGGAGACCAGAACTGAGCTGCATAATCTAGGTGAGGCCTTACTAATGATGTATAAAGCTGTAATATAACCGCTGGACTTCTGTTGTTTACACTTTTGATATAAATCCCAGTAATCTATTTGCTTTATTTCTTACGCTTAGGCATTGCTGACTTGGTTTGAGGTTGCTGCTTACCATAACCCCCAGATCCTTTTCGCATTCTGTACGGCTGAGTTCAACATTATTAAGCTGGTAGGTGCTAGGGTTATGAACATTCCCGAGCTTTAGAACTTTGCATTTATCTACATTGAACTGCATCTGCCTTTTTTCTGACCAGGAATTGAGTTTGTCTAAATCCTCCTGAAGTTCCGTGACATCTACGTCTGAATCGATTATCCTACCTATCTTCGTGTCATCAGCGAATTTGCTCATATCACTAGTAATTCCCTCGTCAAGGTCATTTATATATATTTATAAACAACAATGGGCCCAAAACCGATCCCTGTGGAACGCCACTGTTACAGATCCCCACTCAGATTTAACCCCATTAATGCACACCCTCTGCTTCCTATTGGTGAGCCATGACTTGATCCATGAAAACACTTTTCCTCCAATGCCGTGAGCAGCCACTTTCTTTAACAGTCTCTGATGTGGTACTCTATCAAAAGCCTTACTAAAATCCAAATAAACAATATCGAATTCTTTATCATGATCAACTGCCTCAAAAGCCTTACTGAAAAAGTTAATAAATTAGTTAGGCAGAACGGCCCCTGGTGAATCCATGTTGAGTATCATTAATCAAATTATGCCTATCGAGATGGCTTCGTATGTTATCAGCTATAATCGACTCTAATAATTTGCCTACAATTGAAGTTAGACTTATTGGGCGGTAATTTGATGGTAACGACTTGTCCCCTGCTTTAAAAATAGGAATTACATTAGCCATCTTCCACGTATCAGACACTACACCTGTTTGAAGAGATAGGTTAAAAATGTTAGTTAAGGGTTCACAGAGTTCAATTTTGCATTCCTTAAGAACCCTTGAAAAAGCTCATCAGGGCCTGGCGATTTATTTTGCTTCAAACGGTCTATCTGTTTGATAACCATTTCGCTAGTGACTGTGATACTACATAATTTATCTTCTTCAGGCCCACTAAAATACCTAATTCTTGGGATATTATTAGTGTCTTCCGAGTGAAAACCGAGAGAAAATAATTATTAAAAATAGAGCACATTTCATTCTCTTTGTCAGTAAGATACCCATAATTATTTTTAAGGGACCTATCTTATCTCTAACTTTTGTTCTATACACCTGAAAAACTTTTGGGTTAGTTTTCGAATCCCTAGCAACTTTAATTTCGTAGTCCCGCTTAGCTTTTCTTATCCCCTTTAACGTCCTCTTAATGTCAATATACTGATTCGTAAGATGACCCTCACCTCTTTGATATGCCTATAAATTCCTTTCTTCTGCCCTAAAAGATATTTGAGCCTATTATTCATCCATTTTGGGTCATTTCTATTCGATCTAATTTCTTTATATGGGATAAATGTTCTTTGGGCAGCATGTATGTGTTCAGAAAACTGTCATATCGATAGCTCTCTTCATTACCCCAGTCCACAGATGATAAGTGTTCTCTAAGTCCATTGTAATCTGCTAAGCGAAAATCTGGGACCGTTACTGAGTTATTCCTACTATGAAACTTCCATTCAATGCCAAAGGTAATTGATTTGTGGTCGCTTGCGCCGAGTTCCTCTGTAATTTCTAAATTATTAACAAGGGTTTCCTTGTTTGCCAGAACTAAGTCAAAGCAGATTATTTCCCTTGTAGGTTCTGTCACAAACTGCTTCAAAAAACAATCTTGAACTACTTCTAAGAAATCGTTAGATTCTAAATTCCCAGTCAAAAAATTCCAATCAATTTGACTAAAGTTGAAGTCACCCAGAATAACTACGTTATACGGGATAAATGTTCTTTGGGCAGCCTGTAGAGTGTTAAGAAAACTGTCATATTGATACCTCTCTTCGTCACCCCAGTGCACAGTTGATAAGTGTTCTCTAAGTCCATTATAATCTGCTAAGCGAAAATCTGGGACCGTTACTGAATTATCCCTACTATCATACATCCATTCAATGCTAAAGGTAATTGACTTGTGGTCGCTTGAGCCGAGTTCCTCTGTAATTTCTAAATTATTAACAAGGGTTTCCTTGCTTGCCAGAACCAAGTCAAGTGGTTATTTCCCTTGTAGGTTCTGTTACAAACTGCTTCAAAAGTAATCCTGAACTACTTCTAAAAGTCGTTAGATTCTAAATTCCCTGTCAAGAAATTCCAATCAATCTGACTAAAGTTAAAGTCCCTAGAATTACTACGTTATCGTGCCTTGGGCCTTAACAATTTCCTCCCAAAGTAGTCTCCCTTCTTCCCTATCTAAGTTTGGAGGACTGTAAATCACGCCTAAAATCAATTTTTCACACCCCTCTGAAAATTCTATCCAGACAGACTCTGTATGTGTTAATTCAGACTTTATACCCATTTTTATGCAACAATTTAAATGATCACGGACATAGAGTGCCACCCCACCCTCTTCCCGACTACTTCTGTCTACTTGGAACAATTTAAAACCCTGAATGTGACATTCGGCAGGCAAGTCCCGATTTTTCATATTAAACCATGTCTCAGTTATTGCAAAAACATCAATATTACCCGTACTTGCAACTAATCTCAACTCGTCCATCTTATTCCTAGCACTACGACTATTGGTGTAATAAATATTTAAAGACCCTCCTTTCTCTTTACCCTTCCTGCTCATTTCTGTTTTCCACTATACCTATTACTGTCTTGTCATCTAGTGTCACTACTTTCCACTGTCCACCTTTTTCTGCCTATTACTAGTTCTCCTAGAACTTATAATATTACTACACTGGGTCTTCACTGTTTTCCCCCCAAAACCCATACCGCTAACTATTTCTAGTTTAAAGCCCTAACAGCTCCCTCCACTGCAGTTGCCAGTGCCCCCACCCCAGACCTGGATAAGTGAACCCCATCCCTGGCATACATGTCATTTCTGCCATAGAAGAGGTCCCAGTTGTCAATGAATGTTACTGAATTTTCCTTACAGTATTTGTCCAGCCAGCAATTGACACCAATTGCCCTGGACACCATTCATTTCAACTCCTCTCTTGGCAAATACCACATATGACAGGGTTCCCACCCTTCTTCCTAATTATGTCTATTGCTGACCTAAACCTGCTAGTCAGGTCCTCACTCCTACGTCTGCCAACATCGTTGCCTCAAGACGGCTAACAATATCCTCCATCCCAGCCCCAGGAAAGCAAACCCTCTGTCTCCTACTCCTATCATTCAAACAGAAAGCCCTATCCATGTATCTAACCTGGCTGTCTCCAACAACAACAATGTTTTTACCTTCCTTGGTGTCGTTGTCTTGACGCTCCCAGAAGTCGACTCACATTCATCGGGTAGCACGGAGAATGGGTTCGATGTTTCCACAACATTCATAAGAACATAAGAAAGGAGGAACACTGCAGCAGGCCTGTTGGCCCATACTAGGCAAGTCCTTCACAATCCATCCCACTAACAGAATAAATGCCCAACCTAATTTTCAATTCTACCCAAGAAATAAGCTTTGATGATTCTATTAACTCAAGTGCGAGTCCCACTCAAATCCAACCCCTCTCACTCATGTATTTATCCAACCTAAATTTGAAACTACCCAAGGTCCTAGCTTCATAACCCTACTAGGCAGACTGTTCCACTCATTAACTACCCTATTTCCAAACCAATATTTTCCTATATCCTTTCTAAATCCCAAACTTATCCAATTTGAATCCATTATTGCTGGTTCTCTCTTGAGAGATATCCTCAAGACCTTATTTATATCCCCTTATTAATACCCATCTTCCACTTATATACCTCGATCATGTCTCTCCTCATTCTTCGTCTTA
>WNWK01054528.1:0-11536 GCA_009830355.1 Cherax destructor
TAGATAAGTTTAGATTTAGAAAGGATATAGGAAAGTATTGGTTTGGAAATAGGGTAGTTGATGAGTGGAACAGTCTGCCTAGTAGGGTTATTGAAGCTAGGACCTTGGGTAGTTTCAAATTTAGGTTGGATAAATTCATGAGTGAGAGGGGTTGAATTTGAGTGGGACTCGCGCATGAGTGGGTAGAATTGTCAAAGCTTATTTCTTGGGTAGCACTGAAAATTGGGTTGAGCAAATATTCTGTTAGTGGGACGGATTGTGAAGGACCTGCCTAGTATGGGCCAACAGGCCTGCTGCAGTGTTCCTCCTTTCTTATGTTCTTATGAATGGGGACTTGTAACAAGTGGTGTTCCACAGGGATCAGTCTTAGGCCCGTTGTTATTTATAATATATATCAATGACCTTGACGAGGGAATTACTAGTGATATGAGGAAATTCGCCGACGACACGAAGATAGGTAGGATAATTGATTCAAACATAAATGTCATAGAACTTCAGGAAGATTTAGACAAACTCAATTCGTGGTCAGAAAAGTGGCAGATGCAATTCAATGTAGATAAATGCAAGGTTCTGAAGCTCGGGAGTGTCCATAACCCAAGCACTTATAAGTTAAATAACGTAGAACTTAGCCATACAGATTGCGAGAAGGACTTGGGGGTTATGGTAAGCAGCAACCTTAAACCAAGACAGCAATGCCTAAGCGTACGTAATAAGGCTAACAGATTACTGGGATTTATATCAAGGAGTGTAAGCAACAGAAGTCCAGAGGTTATATTACAGCTTTATACATCGTTAGTAAGGCCTGACCTAGATTACGCAGCTCAGTTTTGGTCTCCATATTACAGAATGGATATAAATTCGTTAGAAAACATTCAGCGTAGAATGACTAAATTAATACATAGCACTAGAAATCTTCCGTATGAAGAAAGATTGAAGACCCTTAAATTACATTCACTTGTAAGACGAAGAATGAGGGGAGACGTGATCGAGGTATACAAGTGGAAAATGGGCACTAACAAAGGGGATATAAATAAGGTCTTCAGGATATATCTTCAAGAGAGAACCCGCAGTAATGGATTCAAATTAGACAAGTTTAGATTTAGAAAGGATATAGGAAAGTATTGGTTTGGTAATAGGGTAGTTGATAAGTGAAACAGTATGCCTAATAGGGTTATTGAGGCTAAAACCTTGGGTAGTTTCCAATTTAGGTTGGACAAATACATGAATGAGAGGGGTTGGATTTGAGTGGGTCTTTCACAATGGTAAATTGAATTTTCAGAGCTTATTGCTTGGGTAGCATTGTAAATTTGGTTGGACAAATATCCTGTTAGTGGGATGGATTGTGAAGGACATGCCTAGTATGGGGCAACAGGCCTGCTGCAGGTTCCTCCTTTCTTATGTTCTGTTATATATATATATATATATATATATATATATATATATATATATATATATATATATATATATATATATATATATATATATATATATATATATTCTGTTACGCACCAATAGCTTCTGTTAATTGCACATGTCCGTAACATTGACCTGCAGTCATGAGAAATATCAGCGTCGATATGTGTAGCATCATCTATGTTATTCCTGGAATGGAAAGATTATTTAAAAAATGAACATGGAAATCTACACATTTGGGTGCACATGCTTGTATATGAGCGTGTATATGTAAGTGTGGATGTATGTGTGTGCTCATCTGTGTGTTTGTGTTCATGCATAGGTGTCTGAGTGCTTGTTTGTATTCTAATATATGTACTCACCTATATGTAGTAGTTCGAGGTTCTTTCTTTTCGTACGCCTCTACTGGGTTCCTTCTCTAGGGGTTTCCAGAGCCTTAATATACTTTTTATTGTAGCTATGAATGTATCCAGCTTCATCCACTATACTGCCTAGGTCTCTTACCTTTAAGGCAGCCAGTAAGTTTCATCTTTGTTTTCATCTTCAAACTGTGCCCTCGTGTTCACGTCCTGCCTTTCAGTTACTTTTAGTATCTAGTGTATTGTTATCAAATCACCCTTAGACCTTCTTCCTCAAATGTCACAAATTTAACTATAGTGGTGACCTGTACTTAGCTCAGTGGTGACCTGTACTTAGCTCAGTGGTGACCTGTACTTAGCTCAGTGGTGACCTGTACTTAGCTCAGTGGTGACCTGTACTTAGCTCTGTGAAGACGTGTCTTGTGTGCTCTCTGTGAATCTGAACAAGATGTCCTCTCTTGAGCTACTCTACCAGCAGCTAAAGGAAGAACTGAGGGTAGCTAAGCTTGAGATACAGCGAATGACTGCAGAAAACAAGAGGATTCGTAGTATTCCTCCTGTTGAGAATCTTCAAGCCAAGAAAGGAACCTGGACAGTAGCGGGAATGCATGGGACAAAGTTAAGGATCAAGAGGACGGATGGAGAGGTAGAATCAACGAAGAGGTGATCTATACTTAGCTCAGTGAGGACGTGTCTAGGGTACTCTGTGTGGACTGAACCACTTTTGCTCTGTGAAGTGAACCAAGATGCCGTCCATTGAGCAACTTTACCAGCAGCTTAAGGAGGAATTGAGGGTAGCGAAGTTTGAGATTCGGCGATTGACGGAGGAAAACAAGAGGATTCGTAGTAGTCCTCCTGTTGTGAGTCCTCATGTCAAGAAGGGAACCTGGGCAGTGGCCGGACTTCATGGAACGAAGTTGAAGATCAAGAAAACGAAAGGAGAGGTAGAAACGATAAAGAAGAAAGAGACTGCTGTGGAAACTGTTGTGCAAACATCGAACGCCTTCTCCGTGCTACCCGATGAATGTGACTCAGCTACTGGGAACGTCACGACGAACGACACCAAGGAAGGTAAAACATTGTTGTTGTTGGGGATAGCCAGGTTAGGTATATGGATAGGGCATTCTGCTTGAAGGACAGGAGTAGGAGACAGAGGGTTTGCTTTCCTGGGGCTGGGATGGAGGATATTGTTAGCCGGCTTGACAACATCATGAACGGTAATGGGATCAATCCTATTATCTGCCTCAGTGCTGGAGGCAATGATGTATGCATGCGTAGAAGTGAGGATTTAGTTAGAAGGTACAGGACAGCAATATACATAATTAGGAAGAAGGGGGGCGCCCTGTTATATGTGGCATTTTGCCAAGAAGGGGTGTTGGAAATGAATGGTTGTCCAGAGCAATTGGTATAAATTGCTGGCTGGACAAACACTGTAAGGATAATGCTGTACCATTCATTTGCAACTGGGACCACTTCTATGGCCGAAATGACATGTATGCCAGGGATGGGGTTCACTTATCCAGGGCAGGTGTGGATTTTCGTGCTAGCTCAGTTGAGGGTGTTGTTAGGACTTTAAACTAGGATTAGTTAGAGGTATGGGTTTAGAAATGGAAAATACTGAGTGTCGAAATATAGATCTAGGCTTTGATATAAAAAATCTTAACAATAACAAGGACAGTAATAGGTATAGTGGAAAAACAGAAAGGAGCAGGAAGGGTAAAGAGAAAGGAGGGTCTTTAACAGTGTATTATACAAATAGTCGTAGTGCTAGGAATAAGATGGACGATTTGAGATTATATAATATTGGTAGAATTACCGACAATATGTTAAGTACAAGGACACAAATGCAACTAATGTGACATTTTATTGTGGCAACGTTTCGCTCTCCAGGAGCTTTCTCAAGCCGTTACAAGCGTTACATGGACACAGTGGGCTATTATATACTCTCAAAGTGAGGTGAAATACTAGTGTCACATTAGTTGCATTTGTGTCCTTTTACTTAACATATTGTCGGTAATTCTACCAATATTATTACATTCTGTCGGACACCGCAACAAAATGGACATTTCTTGCAGACGCTATTTGGACACCCTTTTTCGCGCTCACAGCCTTCGCAACAGACACTACTTCCTTCAAGATTGCCTGGCCGAAAAGGTGATCCCTACTACTACTTATCACTACTACCTCGACCACCACTAGTATTTCACCTCACTTTGAGAGTATATAATAGCCCACTGTGTCCATGTAACGCTTGTAACGGCTTGAGAAAGCTCCTGGAGAGCGAAACGTTGCCACAATAAAATGTCACATTAGTTGCATTTGTGTCCTTTTACTTAACGATTTGAGATTAGTTGCAAGTGCAAGTAACATTGATGTATTTGCCATAACTGAGACGTGGTTCAATACGAAAAATAGGGACATGCCTGCTGAATGTCATATACAGGGTTTTAAATTGTTCCAAGTAGACAGAAGTTTCGGGAAGGGGGGTGGGGTGGCACTGTATGTCCGAGATCGCTTGAACTATTGCATAAAAACGGAAATAAAGTCTGAAATAAGACATACAGAGTCTGTCTGGATAGAATTTTCAGAGGGGCATGAAAAATTGATTTTAGGTGTGATATACCGTCCCCCAAACTTAGATAGGGTCCAAGGGAGACTACTATGGAAATAAATGGTATAAAATACCGACACAATGGAAAAATAAACACATAAGCAGTATAATGTGATCCTTTATTGACAACGTTTCGCCCACGCAGTGGGCTTTATCGAGTCACAGACAGATCTACCTGGAAAATGAGCAACATAGAGATATATATATAGGGTACAGTCAGGTGGAGAATGCTGGGTCAGATGGAGAAAGCTGCATGTGAGTCTTAAAAGTAGTGTGAAAACATAGTGTGACTTAAAGGACCTGCAGTGTACCATTCTTGAGTTCTAGGTGGGATAGCGTTGAAGAAGTTTCTTGGCAATAGGTTCAGCTATGTTGTAGAAGCCGTTGTTCTGGTTAAAGTTGTTGGACATACAGATGAGTGATGATTCTAGGATTCTTCGGTATTGCGTGTTGTCTTCTCTGGCGATGAGTCTTGCGTTTCTGTAGTTGATTAAATGGTTGTGTAAATTTCGGTGTTGAACACAGGCATTTCTTGAGTCGTCAGATCTGCCTGCGTACTGGTGATCTGAAATGCGTGTTTGTAGGTCTCTGGATGTTTCGCCAACGTATAATTTGCTGCAGCCATTACAAGGGATTGTGTATACCCCTGCCGTGGATTGAAGCTTTTCCTGTCTGTTACTGGTAATGTCCTTAATGGTGGTGGATGTGGAGGTGGATACTCGGAATGAGGTCTTAGAAAAAATGGGAGGAAATTGTTAAGGCCACAATGCACGATAACGTAGTTATTCTAGGAGACTTCAACTTTAGTCAGATTGATTGGAATTTCTTGACTGGGAATTTAGAATCTAACGATTTCTTAGAAGTAGTTCAAGATTGTTTTTTTAAGCAGTTTGTGACAGAACCTACAAGGGGAAATAACCTGCTTGTCTTGGTTCTGGCAAACAAGGAAACCCTTGTTAATAATTTAGAAATTACAGAGGAACTAGGTGCAAGCGACCACAAATCAATTACCTTTGGCATTGAATGGAAGTATTATAGTAGGGATAACTCAGTAACGGTCCCAGAATTTCGCTTAGCAGATTACAATGGACTTAGAGAACACTTATCATCTGTGGACTGGGATAATGAAGAGAGCTATCAATATGACAGTTTTCTGAACACTATACATGCTGCCCAAAGAACATTTATCCCATATAAAGAAATTAGATCGAATAGAAATGACCCAAAATGGATGAATAATAGGCTCAAATATATTTTAGGGCAGAAGAAAGGAATTTATAGGCGTATCAAAATAGGTGAGGGTCATCTTATGAATCAGTATATTGACATTAAGGGAACCAATAGTTGCCTCTTGAGGTGGACATTGGCACTCCAAGCTTTTAAGTTTCATATTGTGCATATCAATGGTTCATCTATTTATTTCTGACTGGTTAAGTCGTGACAGTCAGTAGAATATTGGGACTTTATGCGAATTTTCTTCTTTTTTTTTAGAATTTTTCTTTTCTATTTCTACTTATATTCCTTGACTATAAGTCTTGGTTTGGGGGAGTGTGAGAGAAAAGTCCATAGATATGAGTAATGAAAGTGTGAATGTCTGTATGGTGATAGTTTGTGTGGTAGTCTGCTTGTTAAGGTAGGGGGAAGGTCTAGCTCCCGCTATCCCTTCCCTTTTTTCCACCCGGTGAGAGGTGAAGTGTGTGGCTCCGGCCAGAGGTGTATTCACTCGACTGACCACTCCCGACTCCACTGTAAGTCTTCACAGCTACTCCTGTCTTATTTTATGTTTGTTAAGAGCTTCACTCGTGATTTTGGAAACTTAATTCTGCTCTGCCTTGTCTTATTGTAAAGTAGTTTTGTTTGTCTCACCATTTCTTTTAAAGGCCTTATGCCTACTCTGAGTGATTATTAGAGTGGTGAGTGATTGTCTTGTAATTTCTTTGCAGTCTTCTGGGACAGCGTGGGTTATCTGGCACAAAGCAGAGTGGGTTTGCTGGATTTATCTCAAGTGAGGCCAAGAGACATAATCTCTAACTGTTATTCATCAACTGTGGTTCAACTAGAGCCAAAACCAAGACAACTGTTATTCACATGAGTCCCTGGTACCTTGGTTAACTACGGGAGTTTCTAACTTGATTTTGGGAACATCCGTCGACCGAGTGGTTGTTGACACTTTCGTCGATTCATTAACAACAGCAAGGAGTATAGAAAACAAGGAACAATTCAGAGCTTCCGTGTCAAGAACATCGACACATTCATTAACCAACTTCCATCTGTACATATTAGCTTTGAATTCGTTTTATTTATCTATTTCATTTTCTTTAAGATAGGATTTGAGATTAATGTTTAAGCATTTATTATTTTTCGTGAAACATTCTATTAAATAAAGTGCTTATCTTCGTTGTTATTTTTTTTTTTTTCCATTTTCGTAATTTTCCTAAGGAGTAATAAACCTTCACAAAGGGCACGATGTGAGGTTTAGTCCAGCAGTCACACAGTACACTATACCGTAAATTTAACTTATACAGATTAATAAGAGACAGTTGGTCAGTTCACTGGGAAGTCTTGGAGTGTTATAGGTCTTGTTATCGTCCCCAAATGAATGAGCTTTACATTTTATCAGTCTAGTTTTACGTTCAGAGGATGTTATGTAATAGCTATGATTCTGAGTTTCAGTTCAAGCCATTGTTTGTATTTAAGGCTTAAGTGGAATGTTTGGGGGAGTCCTATAAAACGTGAGACAGTCACACATTGGTCAATAAGCATGTCTACATCAATCGTGAAAAATTGATGTTCAAGTAGAAATGTATTTGGATTTGATTACTATTTGATTTTATATCACATTTGGGCAGTAGAAGTAGCATGGTTAACGCCTTGCGAGAATTGTTCCCAATACTGACCATATACTTTCTCTTTTAAATTCCCTAAACTCACGGTTTGCTTGAGACACTGCATGAGAGAGTCGGCTGTTGTGCCATGTTATATTATTTTTTCAGCTCATATAATTTTTTCGGCTTAATTCGAAGTTGTGAGACAGTGGTCCACGTTCGCTGCTCCTTCGTAGTCGAAGTGGAGCTAGTCCGTATTATACAGGTGTTGTGATAAATAGTCCTCTCAGTAAAAATATCTTCAAATAGTGCATTCGCTGTAGTTAAGATGAATGCTTAATATCATGTGTGCATCTAATGTTTGAAGTGCAGGTGTAGGTTTTCAGAGATAGCGATGACATTTATAACAAATCCCAGTTGCTTTATATTGTTATTGTATTTATGCTTATAAGAGTAAAATAGTCGTTGACCAATTTATACACCATATATCCACAAACAGCAATGTCAAAGAGGTAATTACCTATAACATGATACAGCCTACCACACTTAAAGTGGGATCTCAAAAAGAAAGTAATTCATGATAGTACAAACAATAGTGGTTGTCGTGCATATTTTGATATCACCTGTTTACTGTGATCTTTTTGTATATATATATATATATATATATATATATATATATATATATATATATATGCAAAAGATCACAGTAAACAGTGATATCAAATTCAGACAAACAAAATAGGGAATTCCAAGCGCTTTCGTGACTACTCACATTGATTGTGAGTAGTCAGAAAGCGCTAATTCCTCTATTTTTTCATAGTGGTTGTCTTGTGTATATATATATATATGTCGTGCCGATTATGTAAAACTTGCTATTTTGGCTTAAATAGCAACGCTCACCTTGCCATATAAGACAAGTGAAAATTTGTGTATGCAATAATTTCGCCAAAATCATTCTGAACATAACGAAAAAATATATGTCATTGTGTTTGTTTATTATTAAATTAATGTTAACGTATCTAAAATATATTTAGTTGGGTTAGGCTAAATTAAATTGCGCTTGTTGTAATAAGTTTGGTAGGTTTTCAAAGCTTCTCTTGGTAAAAATTATAAATTCTTACATTATCATAAATGAAAAAAAAAATATATCTTTAAACGTATAAGATAAAATTTAGAAAGGACTTAATTTTAGATGAGTTCTTGCTAATTGACCAGTTTTACCTAATCGGCATGACATATATATATATATATATATATATATATATATATATATATATATATATATATATATATATATATATATATATATATATATATATATATATAATGTCGTGCCGATTAGGTAAAATGCAATTCAAATCATCTAAAAAAAGTCCTTTCTAAAATTTTCTCTTATACGTTTAAAGAATATTTTTTCATTTATGTTAATGTAAAATTTATAATTTTGTACCAAGAGAAACTTTGAAACCTACCTAACCTTATTACAACAAGCGCAATTTAAACCTAACCAATAAATATATTTTAGATACGTTAACATTAATTTAATAATAACAAACACAATGAAATATATTTTTTCGTTATGTTCAGATGTTTTCAAAATTATTGCATACACAAATTTTCATTGTCTTATATGCAGGTAACGTCTATTTAGCCAAATCGAGTTTTACTAATCGGCACGACATATATATATTATATATATATATATGTCGTCGATTAGGTAAAACTTACGATTTTGGCTTAAATAGCAATGCTCACTTTGCCATATAAGAGTCGTGTGTTGTTACGCTACTGTGAGGTGTGGTCTTTGTTAGTATGATGTGACTGTGAGGTGTAGTCTTGCCCCTTTATAAGCCTGCTTGTCATGTTTCCTTTTATAGTTCCTTGATAATGTGAGTAGTCACGAAAGCGCTTGGAATTCCTCTATTTTTTTCTTAGTGGTTGTCTTGCATATATATATATATATATATATATATATATATATATATATATATATATATATATATCTCGGATAAGTGGATAAAGAGGCTTCAAGGAAGAATATTTGGATTTCTTCCTGAAGCCATTTGAATATTCCAGTTCTCCCACCCCATCTTTTCATTCTTTTTTTTTACCAATAGGTATATTTCATTACATAATATGGTACAAAAGATTTAAGAGATACATTGTTGATATAAAGATGGCATATACAGTACACGATGTGTGAGAGATACATGTCTAGTACATATTTTTACATGTTTGTCACTGATTATAATGCGAAAATCTCATCCAGCTCATCAGACCTGGGGCGCGTGCCCAAAATACAGCATGCATTACCCCTCTGAACAGCAGCGCTGAGTCGCTGGAACAGAAAACTAGCTGCCCTGGGATCCCTAGTTACCCTGTTAAGTCTTTTGCCCAGCTCCTTGAACTTAGATGCACTCTTTCCCCATGAGCCAAGGGTCTCCGAGCCTATGGGAACAAACATATAATGATGGGCAAGTTCTCCATATTTTCTCGACTTTTGGGAATCCTATAAGGTGGCAGCTGCCTCTCCTTCCTCCCTGGTGTATTGGAGATAGGTATCAGCCAAGGTAGATGCACATGTGTAGTCCCCCACCACCTGCTTCCCGTCTGTCCAGGCTTGAAGGGTGATATCATCTGGCGCTTTTGGCTACCATCAGTCTGCGTAGTTTGGGTGGCTTCCTTACTGCTGGGCATCTGGCTGTTGTGAGGCTCCTCTGTTATTAACCTCTTCATGTTTTGCAACTTTCCCTCAGATTTACGATACACAAGACCATGGTACCCGTATCGGTCTGCTGCTTCACTGCCACAAATACGCCTGTGCTCAGCGAGAATAGGGGCGGCAAGTCGAAGGGCAACACCAATGTGGATGGTCTGTGGGTCGAGGCGTGTGCCAAGGCTGAAGTTGGGAACAGCCAACAGAAAGTCCATTGCATGAGGAGCTCTCACTGCCAGGAGGCGGGCTCTAACCTTCCCTGACACACTCTGAAGCATTGCTGAGGCTATATTCTCTATTATTGGGCCATCCCAGTGCGGCTGTTTGTAGTTGTTGGGGGGAGCAGGCCTGGTTTCAGAGCCAGTTAGATTATCCCAGATCCTGGCTCCTTCGACGAATTTTTGGTCATATATTCCAATCTTGTCACTAAGATGTTCAGGGAGAATCGCTGCTACAAGCCCTCTGGATGCAATGCATAAAGACAGGAAAGCAGGTAGATCAATCTGAGATGGCTTGCGGACGCCAATGCCTCCTAGTCTGACTGGGAGTGTAGCTTGGTCCCACTGCCTATCTTCTAGAGTAAGGTTAAGTACTTTAGTAAAGATCTGCCTCAGGATACTGTCATATTCGTGCAGTATAGGGTTATCATATGAAGGAGCACATCTTAGGAAATATGTCAACCTGGGCAGACTCAAGCATTTTGTGAGAAGGTACAAGGCATCATGGGTGTCAAGATTGCCCATTCGTTCCATTCTCTTCAATTCTTCCAGTTTCTTCCAGAGAATTGTCAATGACATCGCTTCCCAGAGGTGCTCCAAGCAGGACACTATTTGTAGGGGCAATGACTGTTTCTCCTGGTAATTTTGATATCACTGCATCTATCACTTGTTGATTGACTGAGATGATTTCACATTTGGATGGATTCAGGATGAGACCCATTTCCTGTACCTGTGTCATCATCTGTGTAAGATCATCTAGAAGGGACTCCTTTGTACCTGCTAGTGTGCCATCATCCAGGAACCAGATGTTTATTTCACTGGTCAGTCTGAGCCTCTTTAAGGGGGGCTCCTAGTCGTGGTAAAGAGGCTATCGGTCTGAGGAATTGGACCTCTTGGTCTTGTTCCTCAGAAAGAAACCTAATTACCCCCCAAACCCCCCTTCCCTATCCCATCTTCCCCATCCTCCCTTTTCCCTTTCCTCCTCCTCATCCCTCCCTTATTCCCTTCCCATTTTCAGCCTGTGGGATTCTCTCCCCAGGCATTCTGATTCCTAGGTAGGGGGAAGGGTACCGTGGTCAATCCCATTCCGCTAAGGTTCTTGGTGGTGGTGTAGTTTGCCATGTAATCTGGATCGCCTGGGGATGTCCCGATCCCTCTCCGGGTCCCCGGGGTGGCTTTGGGTATCTTTTGGGCGATGGGTGTATCTCTGGAAGCCACCTTTCGGATTCCGGGGTGGTGGCCGAAGGAGGTATGCTTTTTGGGGGTATCCGGCCGCCCTCTCTTTGTCCGCCAAGGTGGCTCAGTGATGTGAGGTTGCTACCCTGATTGCTGGTTTTACTGGCATGAAGGGTAGGGTATGGCATGGGTTCCATGCAGCATCTGCGGTGTTGAAG
>WNWK01054529.1:0-11536 GCA_009830355.1 Cherax destructor
TTAACCAGTTCTTCAGATAAGAACAGCAGGCCTGTTGGCCCATACTAGGCAGGGCCTTCACAATCCATCCCACTAACAGGATTTTTGCCCAACCCAATTTTCAATGCTACCCAAGCAATAAGCCCATGTGCAAGTCCCACTCAAATCTAACCCCTCTCACTCAAGTGGTATGGCAATGGGCAATCCTCTTTCACCTGTTCTTAGTAACTTATATATGGAATTTTCGAAACAAGATTGCTTAACACTATCCTTCCCAATATAAGCTAAGTGGTATAGATATGTTGATGATATTTTGTGCCTTATGCCTAAGAATGTAGACATAAACCATTTCCTTGTTAAATTAAATAAGCTTAGCTCATTCTATAAATTTTACTGTTGAATTCGAAGTAAATAACTCATTGCCCTTCCTAGATGTTTTTATTATTAAGGGTAACATTGATTTTAAATTTAAAATTTACAGAAAACCTACAAATAATTGTTCCTATGTACACTATTACTCTTCACATCAAGATAGAGTTAAAGTGTCTGTTTTTCTTCAATGTTTTTGAGAGCTTTACGTATTTGTAGTCCAGAGTTCATAGATGAAGAAATCTCTAAAATTTATGAAATAGCTAATGATTTAAAATACCCTAGAAACATAATTGATAAATCTTTTAAAATAGCTAGGAATACTTTTTACAATCCCAAAAGGGACAACCAACCTTATTCAACCAAAAATATGTTGGTTCTCCCTTACCATGAAAACTTGGTTGATATGCCTTCCTTTCTTAAGAATTTTAATATCAAAGTTGTATTTAAAAATCTTGATACAGTAAAAGACTTTTGATAAAAAATTCCCCCAAAATGCTGACGGATGTGTCTATAAGATTCCCTGTAAAATATGCGATAAAGTTTATTATGGTCAAACTGGTAAAGTCTTGAACTAAGATTAAAACAACATAAATATAGCATTAGAACTGGAAAAGATTCTAATGCTCTATTTATTCATGTGAAGACTTTAACCACCCAATTGATTTTCAAAATGCTGAGAAGGTTGTATCAAACAAGTCCATGGTTGAGAGGAATATAATAGAATCATGTTTTATTAAAAGCAGTTTTGAAAATAATATGAATATTTCTTTTGGTTTATATAAATTGGATTCTTTTATAATTAATAAAATTTGGGAAGAATTTAATGATAAATTGGACTAATCTTAATTCTTGGGAAGAGTTTCAGGTCCTTTCTTGTTTTCCTCTTCACAGAGTCGTGCGATGTTACGCCACTGTGAGGTGTAGTCTTGCCCCTATATAAGTCCTCTTGTCATGTTTCCTTTTATAGTTCCTTGATAATGTGAGTAGTCACGAAAGCGCTTGGAATTCCTCTATTTTTTCATAGTGGTTGTCTTGCATATTTTGATATCACCTGATTACTGTGATCTTTTTGCATATATATATATATATATATATATATATATATATATATATATATATATATATATATATATATATATATATATATATATATATGGGTGTGTGTGTATATTGTAATGAACACTTGTCACTGCTCAATAATAACTTGCATGGAAACAGAAACACAGGAGGTTGATTGATCTGTATATTTCAACCCTCGTCTGGGATCCTCTTCAGCAGATACACAAGTGAAAAACATAAAGTTTTTTCCTGGGTATAGGCATGGTTGACAAATAGGCAGCAGAGAGTTTGCATAAATGGGTAGAAATCAGAATGGGGGCACGTCTCAAGCGGTGTCCCACAGGCGTCAGTGCTGGGCTCCTTGTTCACAATTTACATAAACGACATAGATGAGAGAATAAATAGCGACATAAGTAAATTTGCTGATGACACCAAAATAGGCCGTCCAATTCATTCTAATGAGGACATTAGAGCACTCCAGGAAGATTTGAATAGACTGATGCAGTGGTCGGAGAAGTGGCAGATGCAGTTTAATGTAGACAAATGCAAAGTTCTGAATATTGGACAGGAAAATAACCATGCCACATATAAACTAAATAATGTAGATCTTAATATTACTGATTGCGAAAAGGATTTAGGAGTTCTGGTTAGCAGTAATATGAAGCCAAGACAACAGTCCATAAGTGTTCGCAATAAAGCTAACAGAATCCTTGGCTTCATATCAAGAAGTATAAATAATAGAAGTCCTCAGGTTGTTCTTCAACTCTATATATCTTTGGTTAGGCCTCATTTAGATTATGCTGGACAGTTTTGGTCACCGTATTACAGAATGGATATAAATGCTCTGGAAAACGTACAGAGGAGGATGACAAAATTGATCCCATGTATCAGAAATCTTCCCTATGAGGATAGACTGAGGGCCTTGAATCTGCACTCTCTAGAAAGGCGTAGAATTAGAGGTGATATGATTGAGGTATATAAATGGAAAACAGGAATAAATAAAGGGGATGTAAATAGCGTGCTGAAAATATCCAGCCAAGACAGGACTCGCAGCATTGGATTTAAGTTGGAAAAATTCAGTTTCTGGAAGGATATAGGAAATCACTGGTTTGGTAATAGAGTTGTGGATGAGTGGAACAAACTCCCGAATACCGTCATAGATGCTAAGACGTTGTGTAGTTTTAAAAATAGGTTGGATAAATACATGAGTGGGTGTGAGTTGGACCTGACTAGCTTGTGCTACTAGGTCAGATGCCGTGCTCCTCCCTTAAGTGAATGTGACTAACCTGACTAGGTCATGGCATTGGCTTATGTCGGTGGGAGAATTGGACCTGCCTCGCATGGGCCAGTAGGCCTGCTGCAGTGTTCCTTCTTTCTTATGTTCTTCTTATTTGTCACTTTGTTGAGACGGTTGAATGTACCTTGCTGGTAACGTGCCATGAGATGAGATTTGCTGGATGGAGATGATTTGTGAACAACAGAGCCTCACTTCACAAAGACTCATCTCCATCCAGAAAATTTCATCTC
Source organism: Cherax destructor (assembly GCA_009830355.1). Taxonomy (NCBI): domain Eukaryota; kingdom Metazoa; phylum Arthropoda; class Malacostraca; order Decapoda; family Parastacidae; genus Cherax; species Cherax destructor. The sequence goes on from WNWK01054529.1 coordinate 2,938, forward strand.
ATGGTTCATTACCACCAAGGTACATTCAACCATCTCAACAAAGTGGCCAATACAATCACTCTATCCTAACAAACTAGGGAATGTTCTTTCCAAGTAGCACAAACATTCAACTACGCAAGACACACTAAGAGTCTTCCAGATACCATGTAAAGACCGCAACCAAGCATACATAGGGCAGACAGGACGAACATTATCTGCAAGAGTTATTGAACACCAGAGGGCAATACGTTATGCACAGGATAATTCAGCTGTTTTTCAACATGTCAGCATCAACAATCACAATATTTATTGCGCAGCTGCCACTATCATACATAAATACATACATAAATACATACATAAATCAAACTGCAGCTACAAATGCAAAATCATAGAATATGCTCTCCCAATTTCAACCTTTCACAGGGACATTGTAAACCAGATGCCATTTCAAAAATCGGCCTCAATAAGTACATACCACTTTTCAACCTAATAGAACACCAGCATAAGAACAGTAATCACATAGTCTTAGAAAATTCCTACCCAAATTGCTAGTTTTTCTAGAGAACCTGTCTTCTCAATCCCTGCTTGACCTGTCTTCTCACTCCCTGCTTGAACTGTCTTCTCACTCCCTGCTTGAACTGTCTTCTCACTCCCTGCTTGACCTGTCTTCTCACTCCCTGCTTGACCTGTCTTCTCACTCCCTGCTTGACCTGTCTTTTCACTCCCTGCTTGACCTGTCTTCTCACTCCCTGCTTGACCTGTCTTCTCACTCCCTGCTTGACCTGTCTTCTCACTCCCTGCTTGACCTGTCTTCTCACTCCCTGCTTGACCTGTCTTCCCACACTCACCTGACTCTTCCTACTCCCCCGTGAAAGGTGCAACTTTTCGTATAAATTCATGTTCTTTCACTTGTGTATACTGAAGAAGACCCAGAAAGGTGTCGAAATATACAGATCAATCACATATATGTCGTGCCGAATAGGTACAATTGGTCAGTTAACAAGAACTCATTTAAAATTAAGTCCTTTCTAAAATTTCCTCTTATAAGTTTAAAGATATATATATTTTTTCATTTATGTTAATGTAAAAAATAATAATTTTTTTTTACCAAAAGAACCTTCGAAAGTTTGCCTAACTTTATTATAACAAGAGCAATTTAATTAAGCCTAATCCAACTAAATATATTTTAGATAAGTTTACAATAATTTAATAATAAACAAACACAATGAAATATGATTTTTGCGAAATTATTGCATACACAAATTTTTGCTTTCCTAATTCGGCAAGAAGAACATGGTTATTTAAGCCAAAATCGCAAGTTTTACCTATTCAGCACTACACACACACATATAAATATATATATATATATATATATTCTCCATGGGGAAGTGGAATAGAATTCTTCCTCCGTAAGCCATGCGTGTCGTAAGAGGCGACTAAAATGCCTGGAGCAAGGGGCTAGTAACCCCTTCTCCTGTATATATTACAAAATGTAAAAGGAGAAACTTTTGTTTTTCCTTTTGGGCCACCCTGCCTCGGTGGGAAACGGCCGACATGTTGAAAGAAGAAGAAAATATATATATATATATATATATATATATATATATATATATATATATATATATATATATATATATGTCGTGCCGATTAGGTAAAACTGGTCAATTAGCAAGAACTCATCTAAAATTAAGTCTTTTCTAAAATTTTCTCTTATACGTTTAAAGATATATTTTTTTTATTTATGTTAATATAAGAATTTATAATTTTGTACCAAGAGAAACTTTGAAAACGTACCTAACCTTATTACAACAAGCGCAATTTAATTTAGCCTAACCCAACTAAATATATTTTAGATAAGTTAACATTAATTTAATAATAAACAAACACAATGAAATATATTTTTTTCGTTATGTTCAGAATGATTTTGGCGAAATTATTGCATACACAAATTTTCACTTGTCTTATATGGCAAGGTAAGCGTTGCTATTTAAGCCAAAATCGCAAGTTTTACCTAATCGGCACGACATATATATATATATATATATATATATATATATACATATATATGTCGTGCCTAATAGGTAAAACTGGTCAATTAGCAAGAACTCATTTAAAATTAAGTCCTTTCTAAAAATTTCTCTTATACATTTAAAGATATATTTTTTTCATGTATGTTAATGTAAAAATTTTTAATTTTTTAGCAAGAGAAATTTTAAAAACTTACCTAACCTTATTATAACAAGCGCAATTTATTTTAGCCTAACCCAACTAAATCTATTTTAGATACGTTTACAATAATTTATTAATAAACAAACACAATGAAATATATTTTTTTCGTTAGGTTCAGAATGATTTTTGCGAAATTATTGCATACACAAATTTTCGCTTGTCTTATATGGCAATGTGAGCGTTGCTATTTAAGCCAAAATCGCAAGTTTTACCTAATCGGCACGACATATATATATATATATATATATATATATATATATATATATATATATATATATATATATGTCGTGCCGAATAGGTAAAACTGGTCAATTAGCAAGAACTCATCTAAAATGTAATAATGTATCTCTGCCGCCTGCGTTCTAGGGAGTACAGGTTTAGGAAGTTCAAACGTTCCCAGTAATTGAGGTGATTTATTGCAGTCATGTGTTCCATGAAGGTTCTCTGTACATTTTTTAGGTCAGCAATTTCACCTGTCTTAAAAGGTGCAGTTAGTGTGCAGCAATATTCCATCCTAGATAGAACAAGCGACCTGAAAAGTGTCATCATGGGCATGGCATCCCTGGTTTTGAAGGTTCTCATTATCCATCCCATCATTTTTCTAGCAGATGCGATTGCTACAGTGTTATGGTCCTTGAAGGTGAGATCCTCTGACATCATCACTCCCAGGTCTTTGACTTTATTTTTTCGCTCTATTGTGTGTTTTTTTTTTCTTTTTTCTTAATAGTTCTTGTTCTACTTTATTTCCTCTTTTCTCTTTGGGTGAGTGGAAAAGAATCTTTCGTCCGTAAGTCATGTGTGTCGTAGGAGGCGACTAAAATGCCGGGAGCAATGAGCTAGTAACCCCTTATCCTGTTGAAAATACTAAAATACTAATGTTATGAATGGAAAGAAGTTGGATGTTTTGGCTCTAAGCGAAACAAAGCTGAAGGGTGTAGGCGAATTTCAGTGGGGAGAAAGAAATGGGATTAAGTCAGGAGTGTCTGAGAGAGTTAGAGCTAAGGAAGGGGTAGCAATAATGTTGAAGGATCAGTTATGGAAGTAGAAGAGGAAATATAAATGTAAAATTCAAGGGTTATGTGGATTAAAATAAGGGTCGGATGCAAAAAGTGGGTCATAATAAATGTGTATGCACCTGCAGAAGAGAGGAGTGTAGCTGAGAGAGATTTTAAGAGATGTTAAGTGAGTATGTAGGAAATTTTGAACCAAGTGAGAGAGTAATTGTAGTAAAGGACCTAAATGGTAAAGAAAGAGAAACATTTAAATTAGGTGTTGTAACAATCACATCTGCTAGAAAAATGACAGGATGGATAATGAGAACCTTCAAAATTAGGGATGCCAAACCCATGATGACACTCTTCAGGTCGCTTGTTCTATCTAGGCTGGAATATTGCTGCACACTAACTGCACCTTTCAAGGCAGGTGAAATTGCTGAACTAGAAAATGTACAGAGAACTTTCACAGCACGCATAACTGCGATAAAACACCTCAATTACTGGGAACGCTTGAAGTTCCTAAACCTGTACTCCCTAGAACGCAGGAGGGAGAGATACATAATCATATACACTTGGAAAATCCTAGAGGGATTAGTACCAAACTTGCACACGAAAATCACTCCCTATGAAAGCAAAAGACTCGGCAGACGATGCAACATCCCTCCAATGAAAAGCAGGGGTGCCACTAGCACGTTGAGAGACAACACAATAAGTGTCAGGGGCCCAAGACTGTTCAACTGCCTCCCAGAATACATAAGGGGGATTACCAATTGACCCCTGGCTGTCTTCAAGCAGGCACTGGACAAGCACCTGAAGTCAGTACCTGACGTGGATCATGACATTGCTCATGTATCATGAGGTACTCGTATCATAAGGCGCTACTCACCTATCATTAGGTATTAACTGTAGAAAAATTCGTTTTTACCGAGGAAGATAATAATTGAGGAGTACACAAATGAGCCTCTCATAGGAGACTGAAACTTTTGACGACGTTTCAGTTCGACCTGACCATTAACTCTTCTATGTGAGGGTTATTTGTGTATTGTTCCAATACCAGTATTGTATCTTTTTATTCCTTATGGAGCCACCAAGCGTCTATATTGTTTCCAACATCTTTGATGTTCTTCCTTCTTTTAAATCCGTCTTTAACGTAAATGATGCTGCTCTTATTGCTTCCAGGAGTCGTAAGAAACAGCTTCACTTTCTACTTTACTGTCTTGCTTAACAAATTTTGCCATCTTCTTTCTACCATTTTCTCAAATTCAACACCTTGGGCACTTCCTCTCCTTATTAGGTCCGCCTCTTACTTCATCAATTCATAATTTCTACTAAGTCTTAAGTTTATGATGTCTTCTTCACTCTCCGTCAACGTCAACGTGATCTCTCTTTCCCTGTCTCATATCTCCGTAACCCTCTCCCAACCATTGCTTTTAACACTGCTCGACTTAATTCAGAAATTCGCTCTGCTAAACTACATAACAAACCTCATCGTCTTATCTAGGACAAATCTTGGTCCAGATTCTCCCTCACTGACTCTTACTAATATGTCGTCTGTCACAGTCTCCCAACATCAGCTTCAACTTCTTGGTTTTCCTCTTTCCTTTGTAATTTGAGCCACACCTCGTGCTGGCGTGACCTCATTAGCTCCTATGATTCCTTTCACCAGTCTCATTCTCGAGATCTTCCTGATATCTCTTCGTGTTGCTCTCATTGATAGTTTCTTATCTAAGAATTACCACCCCTAGTCGCTATCAACTTGCCCTTCCTTCTGACAAAGGTAATTCGGTTGTTGTCCTTGATCGCGATGATTTTCTCGGAAAAGCTGAACTCTCGCTATCTGACTCACTCACTCTGTCCTCCTGACTTTGATCTTGTTTAACGACTCCGTATTATCTGTTTCTCACTACTTTATTTCTATGGTCTTCCTAAAACTCATAAACCTGACATCCCTCAACGTCCCATCATTTTCTCAAGAGGTTCTGTTTCGTATCCACCTGCCTCTTGCCTGGCCAAAACTCATACTTCTTTCTTTCCATTGTACGTTTCTCCCCCCGCTCACACACACTTCATCGTACGTGTTCTGCCACATCAGTAATGTAAGATAAGTCTTGACATTGAGTCCCTTTTAATTAATGTCCCTCTTGATGATGTTCTCAGTTTTCTCAAAGTAAATGTCAAAGAAGAGTTCCTTTACTTCCCTATATCTTTGGTGTTATGGCTCTCCTCTTTCCCCTGTTCTCTCTAACTTTTATATAAAATATTTCAAAATTGTTCTGCTTCGCACTACTGTGGTGCGTCCTCCTCTCTAGCGTCGTCAAGTAGACGAAATCTCAGATCTTTGATCACATTACTGTAGTCTCTTCCAACGTTGTCTTGATGCTCCTCCATCAAGCTCACACCTGGTCACATTACTGTAGTCTCTTCCAACGTTGTCTTGATGCTCCTCCAACAAGCTCACACTTGGTCACATTACTATAGTCTCTTCCAACGTTGTCTTGATGCTCCTCCAACAAGCTCACACCTGGTCACATTACTGTAGTCTCTTCCAACGTTGTCTTGATGCTCCTCCATCAAGCTCACACCTGGTCACATTACTGTAGTCTCTTCCAACGTTGTCTTGATGCTCCTCCATCAAGCTCACACTTGGTCACATTACTGTAGTCTCTTCCAACGTTGTCTTGATGCTCCTCCAACAAGCTCACACATGGTCACATTACTGTAGTCTCTTCCAACGTTGTCTTGATGCTCCTCCATCAAGCTCACACCTGGTCACATTACTGTAGTCTCTGCCAACGTTGTCTTGATGCTCCTCCAACAAGCTCACATCTGGTCACATTACTGTAGTCTCTTCCAACGTTGTCTTGATGCTCCTCCAACAAGCTCACACCTGGTCACATTACTGTAGTCTCTTCCAACGTTGTCTTGATGCTTCTCCATCAAGCTCAAACCTGGTCACATTACTGTAGTCTCTTCCAACGTTGTCTTGATGCTCCTTCAACAAGCTCACACCTGGTCACATTACTTTAGTCTCTTCCAACGTTGTCTTGATGCTCCTTCATCAAGCTCACACCTGGTCACATTACTGTAGTCTCTTCCAACGTTGTCTTGATGCTCCTCCATCAAGGTCACACGTGGTCACATTACTGTAGTCTCTTCCAACGTTGTATTGATGCTCCTCCATCAAGCTCACACCTAGTCACCTTATTGTAGTCTCTTCCAACGTTGTCTTGATGCTCCTCCATCAAGCTCACACCTGGTCACATTACTGTAGTCTCTTCCAACGTTGTCTTGATGCTCCTCTAAAAAGCCCACACCTGGTCACATTACTGTAGTCTCTTCCAACGTTGTCTTGATGCTCTTCCATCAAGCTCACACCTGGTCACATTACTGTAGTCTCTTCCAAAGTTGTCTTGATGCTCCTCCATCAAGCTCACACCTGGTCATATTTCTGTAGTCTCTTCCAACGTTGTCTTGATGCTCCTCCAACAAGCTCACACCTGGTCACATTACTGTAGTCTCTTCCAACGTTGTCTTGATGCTCCTCCATCAAGCTCACACCTGGTCACATTACTGTACTCTCTTCCAACGCTGTCTTGATGCTCCTACAACAAGCTCACACCTGGTCACATTACTGTAGTCTCTTCCAACGTTGTCTTGATGCTCCTCCAACAAGCTCACACCTGGTCACATTGCTGTAGTCTCTTCCAACGTTGTCTTGATGCTCCTACAACAAGCTCACACCTTGTCACATTACTGTAGTCTCTTAAAACGTTGTCTTGATGCTCCTTCAACAAGCTCACACCTGGTCACATTACTGTAGTCTCTTCCAACGTTGTCTTGATGCTCCTCCATCAAGGTCACACCTGGTCACATTACTGTAGTCTCTTCCAACGTTGTCTTGATGCTCCTACAACAAGCTCACACCTTGTCACATTACTGTAGTCCCTTCCAACGTTGTCTTGATGCTCCTCCATCAAGCTCACACCTGGTCACATTACTGTAGTCTCTTCCAACGTTGTCTTGATGCTCCTCCATCAAGCTCACTCCTGGTCACATTGCTGTAGTCTCTTCCAACGTTGTCTTGATGCTCCTCCATCAGGCTCACACCTGGTCACATTACTGTAGTCTCTTCCAACGTTGTCTTGATGCTCCTTCATCAAGCTCACACCTGGTCACATTACTGTAGTCTCTTCCAACGTTGTCTTGATGCTCCTCCAGCAAGCTCACATCTGGTCACATTACTGTAGTCTCTTCCAACGTTGTCTTGATGCTCCTCCATCAAGCTCACACCTGGTCACATTACTGTAGTCTCTTCCAACGTTGTCTTGATGCTCCTCCAACAAGCTCACACCTGGTCACATTACTGTAGTCTCTTCCAACGTTGTCTTGATGCTCCTCCATCAAGCTCACACCTGGTCACATTACTGTAGTCTCTTCCAACGTTGTCTTGATGCTCCTCCATCAAGCTCACACCTGGTCACATTACTGTAGTATCTTCCAACGTTGTCTTGATGCTCCTTCATCAAGCTCACACCTGGTCACATTACTGTAGTCTCTTCCAACGTTGTCTTGATGCTCCTCCAACAAGCTCACACCTGGTCACATTACTGTAGTCTCTTCCAACGTTGTCTTGATGCTCCTCTAACAAGCTCACACCTGGTCACATTACTGTAGTCTCTTCCAACGTTGTCTTGATGCTCCTCCAACAAGCTCACACCTGGTCGCATTACTGTTGTCTCTTCCAACGTTGTCTTGATGCTCTTCCAACAAGCTTACACCTGGTCACATTACTGTAGTCTCTTCCAACGTTGTCTTAATGCTCCTCCATCAAGCTCACACCTGGTCACATAACTGTAGTCTCTTCCAACGTTGTCTTGATGCTCCTCCATCAAGCTCACACCTGGTCACAATAATGTAGTCTCTTCCAACGTGTTCTTGATGCTCCTCCATCAAGCTCACACCTGGTCACATTACTGTAGTCTCTTCCAACGTTGTCTTGATGCTCCTCCATCAAGCTCACACCTGGTCACATTACTGTAGTCTCTTCCAACGTTGTCTTGATGCTCCTCCATCAAACTCACACCTTGTCACATTACTGTAGTCTCTTCCACAGTTGCTGCCCGACCACTGTGGTGTGAGGGTGTGCTGACAGGCGCCTCTGGTGGCCAGCTTTGACAACTTCATTTTCTCTGCAATGGCCGAGCCATACAGAAGGAGAGTAAATACAGTGTGTATTGAGGTGCTCGCTGGAGCCATTTACCCTTCAAATGCAGACGATCTCTTACCTGCCATTCTACGTGATAAATATGGATTCGCCACTTCATATATTTTTATAATATCACTTAATGGAGCAACAAGAGTGTTTGTGAAGTTCTCGTCGAGTGGTGTCTATGAAA